>JAOBRD021140121.1:0-10904 GCA_027575215.2 Hydrozoanthus sils | reverse complement strand
CCCCACCTCCACCCACACCCCAATCCCTCTCCTTATCAGTTTACCCATCAGTACCGATGCCAAGCATACAAAGTTTTGGAAATATTTTCATATCCTAGTCTCTCATATTATAAGAATTGTATCTGGGCAGTCAAAAGAAATTTTAAAAATTGCATTTCAATAATTGCGATGTGTCAGTGGTAACCTTGCTAAGAGACCATTTTATCACTTATTATTGAAATAATATTACATTTCAGGGTTCACACTGAAAATGCAGAAAGAAATTCCAAGACTTTTCTGTGACCAAATGCCATTTTCCAAGGCTGACCAAAAAACATTATTGAGAAACCACGTTGAAAAAAACCAAGCTAATAACATGACTTCAATCCAACTCTAAACACCAACTACACCTTCTGAACACTGAAAGAAATGGTAATGTTCTTAAATTTAAGAGCAAAAGACATAAAATTTGTTAATTTAAGACAAACTCATCATATGGTTTAAAATTTTAAGAGAATTTGCCAATCAAACCAATCAAAACTACATGATTTTTCCCTGACCTTGACCATTTTCCCCCAATTCCATGATTTTTCCAGGCCAGGAAAATGAGTTTTCAAATTCCATAACTTTTCATGACGGTATAAACCCTGTAATTATTATCATTAATATTTTAACATTTTGTAAGCACATAAAATCATAACTTATACGTGTGCCTTTTTATTAACACTTTAACATTAAGTTTTATTTATTTTTTCTAATGAGGTGTTCAGAGGTTAGTACAATGTAAGTTTGTTCAAACATGGAAAGTTCACAAATCACTGACTAACCAGACATTTTTGGCTGTTGAAACAGAGTAAAACAAACCAATATCATTTGACCTGAAATGTGAGCATTATAACAGCTACAAAACATGACACACTCCAACAACCATTTTCTTTACCATTAACATGTCCGCCAGTGCCTAAATTTGGTAGTTAATCCTGTCAGCCCCAAACACAAAACAATGAACATTCTATTGGCAAATTCTCCCAAACAGGACTCAACCTGTTAAAAAAATCTGTTTCTTTATCTTCAAAGGTTTACTTTGCTTTATAAGTTTTCATTTTCTCATCACAAAATAAAAATTATTTGGTTTCCATGTTTTGTACATAAGGAGAAGATAAATTTTTATCATAGTGACTGGGGCTGAGAGGGTTACACTGTTAGAACTCTAGCTATTCATCAACACCAAAGCAACTCTTGTGCCTTTTCACTCCCTGTACTGTCTATGTAATATATAGTTTACCATACATCCACAACCACCCAAATAATACTAGCGAAGAACCATGGTAACTTTACTCAACTCGCTATCTTTGGGTAACTGAAGACCTGTTTACATTACACAGAATTTTGGGTACAGCATGAGTAAAAATAGGTAGTCATGGACTACATGTAGCAACAGCAATAAAACAAGCCAGAAGTTTTGGGTAGAGTCTGTCAATTCAGTTGTATAACATGAATTCACACAGCAAGGAATGATAACAGTATTGCCTCAGTCAAGGGCAAAAAAAGAATATTATTTTTCTATTTAAGCTTTCCTTTTAGTCGTCTTGTAGTGCTATAAACTGCAGTTCTAGACTGGACTAGAATCCCATGTGATTGACTTATGCAATAACTCGGTTCCAGGTTCCCGTCTTATTAGTTAAGTAAACTCTCCTTGCTTGTGGTCATCCTCTTACAAACACAATGACAAAGTAGCTACTGCTGATACCAGCTGTAGCTACAAAAATGGAATGGCTCAGAGAAGTTTCCAAGTGTTCATGCTTTCCTGTACTAAATTTCCTTGGTGCCAGGCAAAAATTTTATCTATGCTGGAATCACCTAAAGAGAATAATCCAAGCATAGCTTAACTGGGTAAAATTACCACAAGCACTAGATCAGACAAAGGGGAGGATAAAAAAATCCAGTTTTAATGTACTAACTAATAAATTAACAGTTAGAGGGTAAGTAAAACCTAATATAAAGCACTGAGCTACAAAGCTTAAAAATTTCTCTGACCCATACTCTTTTTGGCACCTGTGCTATTTTTATCCATGCCAAACAACAAAATCTGTGTAATGTAACCAGGCATTATAACCAGCTAGGCTCATTTAGCTATTGTGAGATCTAAACTTCGACTGGCAAATTTATGACAACTCAATCACCTTCAGATCATTCTTGCTTCCACCTACATGTGTATCAGTAATACATAAATGTTTCAAAAATGTGTATCAAATTTCATTCATCGAGCTATGCTAAGAATCCTTTTCATCATCATCATTATCATCTTCACCATCATCCATTTCTAAGGATATTATTTCAATATCCTGATTGAGTTCTGTGGAAGAAGCTGCCGTAACAGTTACAGAAACAGGGGAGGCATTAGTATCTTCTATAGTCCCACTTCCTGCAGCCGCGGCTTCTGATTGACATGTACTAACTAACATCTTTGAAAATTCATCAATCAATCCTGGCGCTGCATCTTTACTAAATGATGTTTCACTCTTTCGAAAAGTCCCAGAGCCAAGCGTTGATAGAATAAGATCTTGTACAAACAAGCTGCGTTCTGTTCGTTGATTCTCTAGGTCCTCTTGTTCACTCTCAGTTAATGCCGGTTCATTAGCACTATAACAACAAGAAGAAAACATCAAGGCAAGATTAAGTTACTACACCAGAACTGGTACATCAGAAACTGATGCAACACTGCACTGTTTATTAAGATGAAAAGCCAGCTGGTAATGATCATCTATATTGATTGTCGTTTCTGCAACTACTGAAAATGCACAGGTCAACAAGTCTTGCAAACTGAAAAATAAGTCCTTGGCAAGTGAAATGAAGCTTGCCTAAAATAGCTTGCATTGAGTACAACTGGTTCATTTACAACAGAAAAGACACTTCTGGACATCCCAAAGCCACAAAGTTTCTCTCTTAAATTCTGTTCTCACATTCTTAATTCAAATTAGTTTATGACACAAACTTAACTTTAACAGACAAATGCTTTTTCAAGGGTTGCCACTTTTTACTGGATGTAAAATTCAAGGACTTTTCCAGGACTTTCAAGGACCTTTTCAAGCAAATTCAGGACCTTGTCTATCAAATAAAACTTGAATGCTTTACACCCTTTTTTCAAAAATCAGTTCAATACACCTAATTTATTATTAACAAACTTTAATATTCCACAACTTTACAAGTTAATTATTCTTTAAATTATGGTTAAAACGAAAAATAGTACACTGAGTTTTGCTACAATGTAAAATCACCTTTAGAGTTAACTACAAATATGTTTTGCTTTAAAAAACTTTGATGATCAAATGTCCTTCAACTCAATTTTTTTCTCTTCAAGTAAAATAAAAAAAACGAAATGTAAACAAGCATTTCTGGAAGGCAACATTAGGTTTGTAGAGTTAAACACACTGATACACTTTGCTTAATAAAATTTAGATGATAAAATGTTGTTCAGCCTTTTTTGTTCCTTTTCAAGAGGTAAAAAAAGATACAAAATTATCCTTGAGCTTAATTTCAGCAGTGCAAGTATACCAGTTCTGTAGAATTAATATAAACAGACTGATACACATTCTTTTTACAAAACTTAGATGATCATATGTTCTTCAACTCTGTTTGCTTCTCTTCAAGCTTGTTGTGTACTTTCTTCCATTTCTTCCTCTTGTCCTTCACACTGGTATGGTGACTGTTTGACTTAATTAGCAATTAAGCTTGACTGCAACTGAAAATTTGAAGCCTTTTCAGCGTTCTCTGCCATCTCATTTGCAGATTCTTCAAGGGAATCAACATTAGCCATTAACTTTTCTTTCTTTTCAGCTCTTCTATTTCATCTTCAATCAGTTTCCTCCTCTCACCCTTGGTCTTCTCTTTTTTTTTTTTGCTGCTCATCTTCAAAATACATCACATATCTTTGCTGTGTCACTGCAGCTGCCACCATCAAATCTTTGTTAATAATTGTCAATGCCCCCAACTGCTTTCAGATGATCACAGATGTGCCGTTTTGCAACAAATGTTCCTTCCTTCATGTTCTCCATTTCAATCTGCTGGTTTACAGAAAAGCCCCTCTCCATAGAGCCTTGACCATGTGACAAAAGCAGTGTAACGCCCCTGTTACACTGTGCAACAGGGTTGCAAGTTGCTGTCCTGGGTTGCAAAAAGTAGACCTGAGTATGCTGCAAGAACGAAAAAATTGTGAGATAATCACTGTTAGTGTTATACTGTGCAATTTCCTCAGCAACTTAGGACTCTATAAAATAATACTTCAATCGATTTCCTAAATAATATAAGCAAATAAAAATTTGACATCAGTTTTTTTTAGCCTAAAAGTAAAACAGAGTCCTGCAAGAGCAGCCAAGACAACAAGAACAATATGCAAATGCAAATGTTATTAACTTTCTCAGTGAATGAATACTATAACTCTAATAGTATAAACCAACAGAAAAACATTTGATGATAATGATTCCATAAAACAATGGGAGATGCTCACCTACAGATCTGTTTTTCATGAATGATTGATGTCCAGCTGACTTCACATGACTGTTGAGTGCCAATTGCCCTATGTTGTTGATCATGAAACTCTTCAAGCAAACGCTGAGTCGCGCAGAGTAAACATCTAGTGAATCTTTTAAAATTCAATCTTTATACTGTTCTTGAACAAACCAGCTGCTTTTAAATTTGCACTTTCCTGGCATTATATTGTAGGTCAAATCAAGAGACAAAAGAATCAATCATCACAAAACCAAATTACAGACGTGCTTCAAAACATGTGACATGTAGTTAGCAGTGCATGAAAGTGACACCTATGAATGAATGCGGATTGGCTGAATCCTATTAATGAAAAGACAACCAATGACAGATCGCTTTAGAAAATCAAGCCCCCCGGAGTTGCTATTTTTGTTTAAGAACGTTTTCACATCAAAAATATTATAACAAACAGCTTATTTTTATTAATTTTGGAAGTAAAGAAAGAAAGTTTTGCCCGTTCCAGGATTTTCAAGGACAACAACCCAAATTCTAGGACTTTCCAGGATTTTCAAGGACCATGGCAACCCTGTTTATCTTTTTTACTGTAATTTTTAGTAGCTGAGCAATTTGTCGCTACTCTCAGGTCAATTTTGCATATTAAGGGATGATGAGCAAGAGAGATCGTTTGCCTCAAATGACAAGCTCTGGATCCAGATAACAGTCTGAAAATATTGGTAAATTATTTCCAGTCTACAAAAAAGTCCTTTTCTAACACCTTTTACTACAAGTGCCATTTGGTTAGCCTAGTTGGTAAGGCGCAAGTCTTTTGTGCCAGAGGCCCGAGTCGATTCCTTGTGCCAGACCTTTACTCAGAGTCTTAAAATGACTGAGGAGAAGGTGCTGCCTTTGCCCTAACATCTGCAACTAGTTAGACCTTTGCATAAGGATGTCAAGCCATAGGCCCAGTCTCTCAAACTCCTATATCGGGGGAATTAAAAGAACCTACAACACTTGTGGAAAAAGAGTAGGGTGATCCTGGTGTTGTGGTCTGTCTCTTCTACAAACTGAGGCAATTCTTAATGAATATAATTGTGAGCCGTACATAGCAGACTATCTAAAACCCTCAATACCAAAGTCAACTGTAAATCATTGTTAAGTGCCTTTGATCAAATACATATGGAAAAAGGTGCCATATAAATGCTAAATATTATTATTATCAATATATTACTACTACTTTGAGGAAAAAAGTCAGATTACAAAACTTAATCCAAAAAACTATATAATAAACTATTTTTATAGAATCATGCAAGCTTCCAGAACAAAAATTAATTTTAAGGCAATTAAGTAATTTAATATTGAATTTGAAAACAAAAAAACATTACCGTGATAACAGAAATGATGAAGTTGAAGAGCTAACTTCTGTTGTTACAGGAACTGCTGAAGCTGGGGTACTAGCCATCATCTGTCGCCTTGGCAACCTCTCAAGCCGTTCACGTGTTTGTTGCACTTGTTGTCTCTCAAGCTGAAGTTGCTGCTGTAAAAGTTGAAGCTGTGATTGTACAGGTTGTTGAGCCTGTTGTGCTTGTTGGGCAGCACGGCGAACACCAGACAACTGAGATAATAGTTCAGCAATGGGGTCCATATTTTCTCTGTTGGAGCTAGAAGACGAGGACGAAGCTGGTGTTGCACTTGAAGATGTGCCGAAATGCATGGCCCCAGCTCTTGATCGAGGGCGAGGTACTCCTGTGCCTCGGCTTGGGTGAAACATTCGCCGAACGTGCCTTGCAGTTCCTGGTTCATCATAGTAGAGATAGTCAAGGAATTTTGATGTTGCATCAGAAATTTTCTTCAGTGAGATGAAAAAACTTCTTTCATCCCTTGCCAGTTTTTCAACATCTAACTTCAGCTCACATGGTTCATACAGTATTTGGCATTATTATTTTGGTATTAAATGAGAAAATTGGAAATGATCAAACTACTGAAGATGAAATCCAAAATTCTCATAAAAATTGTAATTTGAAAAGTATTGGTTCTTGTATAATATAAACTTGTTGTTCACCACAGGTAAAAAGAATGCTCTCAAGCTATAAACCTATAAACAAGTAGAGTGGGAAGCAAAGGTTTTGTTGGTCTTCAGCACAAAAAAATGACAAACCAATAACTGCTTAAATAATTATTTATTTCTGAAATGTTTGTTGTGTGACACTATTTGATGGCAAAGATATTATGTTTTCTAGTTTATTTCCTTAAAATAAGCTATTTTACAAATGAAAGAAACTCACAAATTGTTTACATAATATATATAATTTTTTTCCAACTGCAAATCAAATTATGGCAAGTTTTGATTTCTGAAGTTCTGTCATTGGACTAATGGTACAACGAAATTCTTTTCTGTACATGACTGACCAATTATGGAACTTGTTGGTTTGTCTTAATTTGTTCAGACTTTTTAGTTTGTGCCAAAGTGGACTGATATTCTTTGCTTTTGGCCATAGTGGGCGGAAGATAGGCATAATTTGTTTTTTGTGGATATGAAAATTGCTTTGTTGCTCTGCAACCCAATTCCCAACACAAGGAAGGCATTTCCAATTCAGCTATCAATCTCCTCTGCAAAGAACTCAAATACATATTGTTGCCAAGGGACAAAATGTGGTTGATATTTTCTACAGTCCATTGGCGAATGGAGGTACCAAGTTTAACAAACAACAAGGCCCACAGAGCCATAAAACAACATTGCTGTCCTCTACTCTCTAGATAACGAACCTTGATTGATCCTCAAGTGGACAAATTTACATCTGACATATGAAAAAGTTACTACACAGAACCTCTTGTGCTTAGAATAAAATAATAAAAACCAAAGTGACAGAGAAAAGCATGTGGCAGCAATGTACAGTGTTATGTGGGGGAGGGGGGGGCATGGGAAACAAGGCTGGAAAACAAATGGAAGCTGTGAATGGAACCACATTAAAATAGAGTTGCTGAGAATAATATATCCTGCTGTCTCGTTCCCTGCCTCATTTTGCTCAACAGCAATTATTACAGGGTTTGAAATAGGAAAAAGTTTTGGAGTGCCAATATAACTTTTTTTGGCAGTCCAAAAGTATTTTGGCCTGCCATTCTGGATATTTGGGGTGCCATTTTGATGAAAGTTGAAAACACATAAAAAAATAACTAAAAAGTGATTCCTAGCCTATATTATTAGTTTTTTCTCAATCGGTATCACACGATCACTTTTGAAAGCATTTGGAGTAACAAATCTTGAAGGTCAGGTTGCACATCTTTACTATTTTCTTCCTCTTTTGAGTTGTTTGAAATACCGGCTAAAATATCTTCTTCTTATTCCCTAGCATCTTCATTGAAAATTCCTAATTTTCCTAATCGTTTTCTCAAAAGCTCATCATAACTAATTTCTTCATGTGCCACCACCATGACATTCTACACTTGCAACTGATGTCGAGTCTCCCCTGTGTAAGTAAAATTATATGTGTAGTAGGCGTAATTTGTTTGGCTGTTTATTGTTTTAATAAGAAAAAAAAAATTGAAGCAAATTCTAAACTGCATAGGGGAGGGGAGAGGCAAAAGATTGGAACCGTCTCAAGCTGGCTGGTTTAGGCCATTTTAGGAAAAACAGAACATCGCATCCAGGCCAGATTAGGCCGTTTCAGAAGCCAAAGGGTTAATTTTCTAACGATGAGAAAGTGATACACAGTAAATTTTCGTTTGGCATTCCAAATATTTTTTGACCTGCCAGCTCTCCAATTTGGCCTGCTATTTGACACTTGGCATGCCGTTAATTTGCACCCCAAATTATGTCTCTTCTTATATTCTGACAATGAGAATCTGGTTTGTTTTTGCAGATCAATTAAAATTTTGTATAAAATATATCGCTGTTCATCATATGTTGTAAAATTTTGCCATTGATGTAAATCAATAAATTGTTGGTTTGAACTTCTTAACAGCTTTAAAACAAATTTGGTTCCTGATTTTCATGAAAATGTCAAAATTCACATTGTGATAGCAATTTCATCTGTGATTCACAAATCGATATTTCAAACACTGGAACATGTCACTGAAAGGGATGATAGAGAACTAAACTGAATTAGCAAACCCCATTAGAACCCCTCCTCAGTATTCTGCCTCAGAATTTCCTACTGACACACTCGGGGTTTATAAAAGTTGCCAATGCCCGATGCAAACCACTGGCTACTTTGATCATTTGTGATTGGTACTTTTGGGGCCTTTAAGTATTTTGGTCCTGAAAATGCAACAGACTACACCTCCAGGCATACCATTTTTAAAATAAGCTCTGGCTACTTTTACTTTTCCTCCTGCTACTTTTTCATAAATTGAAAACCCTGCATACTAGACATACTAATACTTGACCATATAAGAGAGGTCAACAGTGGTGTTCAAAAGGATATGTAAAACTATCTAATACTAGGCACCACTCCAGTCAGCAGAATAACAATTTGATAATGACTTTTGTTAATAATTATACATTGGACAAAACACGCAGCTTTCTTTCTCAAAGGAAAGCCAAATTACAGCAACAAGCATGTCAGTGTTGTTACTCAGATGCTTTTCAAGATTTTGTTACAAACAGAGAGTAAAAATGAATAATTTCCTACCATTAATCAAAGATGCCAAATTAGTTTGCTTTTTTGTGTTTACTTGTACAATTGCTTAACTTTGTCTTTAAAACCAGCTGTTACAAAACATGGTACCATTTATATTTCTGGCCCAAAACTGGGTTCAAAGAATTATTACAGGAACCAATCAATGTGACAAAAATGATCCAACTGATTTTCTTATTCAAGGCCAGCCAATGCAATATTACATGTTCTAAAAGGATATAATTGAATCTCTGGGAGCTCTATGCTCGAGCGTCAAATGTGCAGCAAAGTCATCTGTAACATGGTTTGGATCCCCTCCTGGGAGGGCTGCACATACAGGACAAACCTACAAACATACGTCATACAATACCATGATCAGCAACAAAAACATTCAGTGCAGCATTATAGCTAGGGAAAAATGAAAGGCTACAGCACCCAGTCTTTTCCTGGTGCCCTGATGCTTTATCCAGCACCCTGTCATTTTCAGGGCAGAGTGTTTTTCACCAGGTTATTTGGTTCCCCTACCTTTACAAAATTGACTTTCATACATTGTGCTGCCAAGCAATTAAACATAAGCAACTGGCTTGGTCCAATAGGCACTCACTCCCAGCATCACTCCCAGCATAACAAATAAAAGTATAAATAAAAAAGTTACTTAATTTTTAGTTTAGTTGGAAACTAGAGAAACAGAAGAAACAACCTAAAAGGCAGATTGAGATCAATAAACCTTTATCTAACATGTATCAAAACTTAAAGAGCATATGACATGAGTACAGTTTTTCAATCTTCAAAAAGTACACTACAAAAAACATTGTTTTGTGAAGTTTGACAAACATAGGATGAAAGTACGCCAAGACACGGTGCATAGAATTTTGAATTTTTCCTGCTAAAAGTGTCCCCTCCAAAAGCCAACAATATGATTTAACTGGTCACATGTGTCTTGCCTCAGTCCATTTAATATGGTGCCACGAAGTAAAGAGATAATTCCATTTTAAAACATCCATAACTGCTAGAGTTTTCGAAAGAAACTCTATTAGTTGCAGATGTTTTAAAGTCGATTTTGGATGGACTGAGGTGAGATGCACATGTATGACCTGTTGCGTCACATTGTTGGCTTTTGGAGGACACACTTTTAGTGGAAAAAATTCAAAATTCTATATGCCATATCTTGACGTACTTTCATTGTATGTTTCTCAAACTTGGCAAACCAATGTTTTTTATAGTGTACTTTTTGAAAATTGACAAATTGATTTCATGTCATATGCTCTTTAACTGTTAAACTATACTAAAAGATATTTTTTAAGGATAAATAAAAAAGATATCAAAGAGTTAATAAATGATGTATTTTTGAGGGCAGATCTATAGTTCTAGACTTACAACTTCAACAGATGAATCTGCATGTTCAGCACTGACATGTTCTTGCAGAAGGAGTTCAGTTAGGCCTAGCTTTCCACAGTATGGACATGTAAAGGCTTGTGGTTGGTCTGGTGTGAATGCTTCTCCACCATAGTACAATTCTAAAATAAAACTGGTCTGTTACAAAGAGTTTCAAAACAATGGCTCCTCAAGGGAATAATGTCCAACCAATAGCACAGGGTATTTTTAGTAGGAAGAACTTAGTCAGAAGTCACAACATTAATTTTGTTGGCTAAAGATAGGAAATGGCAAAAAATGACACAGACTTTTTTCAAGCCCCATTTAAGGATAGTGTTTTATGAAATAAAAAATATACAGTGACAATAATAACATTTAATAATAATAATAATAATAATAATAATAATAATAATAATAATAACAACAATAATAATAACAATAATAATAATAATA
>JAOBRD021140012.1:0-10904 GCA_027575215.2 Hydrozoanthus sils | reverse complement strand
GTCCTGTCGCACGTACGAAATACACAATCATATGGCATTCTTCAAGTGCCCTATATCTGTAAAATAAATTCGAGCAGTGAAAGGTGTCCCTCATACTCTGAAGTCCTTAATAATAGTATATTTAACACTTATTCTATTTCAATTGAGGTGGATAGTGGCAGAATATTTACTGACTGCCAAAGGCATAAAGTAGATATTCATTAAGCCACTATCCACCAAAATGGAAGTAGAATTAGTGTTTTAGTATATACAAGCAAGGCAACAAACTTCCTTTCAAGAAAACAGAAAAATTTTAAGAAAAAAAAAAACTTTTATCATTTAAATCACTGAGCGTGGTGAGACTCATGTGTGAGTTGCTTAACATACAACAAACATGTTTTGACAGTTTGTCAGCTACAAAATGTTGTAAGTGGCGTAAAACAAAACTTCCCTAGGCTGTTTTAAATATCCTGTGTTTTTAAAGCAAACTTTTTCAATTTTGTGATCCAAAACTGTTGAGAAGTGACTGCTTCTGTCCACCATTTTGTTTCAGTCTCATTATCTATTATTTTGGAGGTAAAAATTGTCTTACATATTCTACTATTTCTTAACTAGTCAAATCATGCATAGCCGAGCTGGCAATTATAATAAGCACTATTATTTGTTTTTAATTAAATTTCCACTCTATATGGGCCTTGTTTGGGACTGTACTATTAGTAATTTCTGGGTTTCAGAAGCCAAGCATCTCCACTGCAGGTTTTCAGACTATCAATATTCTTCTTCTGGGACACAATGCTTGGTGTTTAAATCCATCAATTCTCATTTTTGGTAAGAAGCAGCACCCATCTCCAAGAAAAAAGGGTTATTTCATACTATTTTTTATTAATATTTGGTTTACTTTACAAACTTGTTTTTGAAATCTTTCCACCCTTGTTAAAACTACAATTCCATTCTATACTATTATTAATTTTGAAAATTCTTCCACCCTGTATGTACCACTATTCTACTCTATACTATCATTAGGGACTTCAGAATAGAGACTTTGTATTCAAAGTTAATGACTGAGACTAAAACTAATTGCACCCAGGCTACCAAAGTTTTTCTCAGGTAGCTAGCTAGTGAGCTACATGAAAAAAAGTTTGAGCCCTGTGTACTGGTTTTTAGAAAATAGACATCAGGAAAAGGTTCCTTCTGTACAAGTTTCAAAAAGCTAGTTAACAACAACAACAACGATCGTTTATTTCACCTCGACTGTAACTATATTAGATTAACAAATTTTAAAAATTATATAATAAGGTGTTGGCTATCTGGAATAACCATGTGGGGCTATACTAGCTGGGGAGCCAGAACACAAAGTTCTTATACATCCAGTTATCAAAGTTTCTTATTACTTTTAAGTATGAAATTTATGAATAAAAACGTTTAATGTACAGCATTTTGAAAGTATCTCTGTCATTGTCAAGAATATAATTATTATTAAATTAAACTATAATCTTTAGATATTTAGTCTAAACAATATATTATTAAATAGCAATTTCGATATACAACTATAGTATATATAATCAATAAACATACAAAAAAATTGTTTTAGTTTTATACTTGATATTGACAGAAGTGCTTTCAATCTGTTAGGCTTTTTATTTTGAGTTTTGTACTGCAAATGGCAGAAATGTTGCAGAATCGTTTGTTTTGGTTGTATGTAGTTTAAGACCAAAAAATTACTGGACATCTGAATCCAAAATACCATTAGGGCTAGTTTTTTGGGGACAGATTTTATTTTTGTAATGTCAGCTACTGTTTTATAATGTATTTATAATACATATTATGTTAATAACTAAGTGCGAAGCTTCAGTTTAGATCAGTAAAAGTCAGATCTAACGATTATTTCTGCATGCTTGCATTAGCAAAAATGGGTCCAGTAACTTCCTGCTCCTGTATGGCAAATAATTATTCAACTGGTTTTCAGCCAATCATACCAATTGGACCTAGAAGTTTAACTTGCAATGTAATATATAATTAAGTACTAAAGATTTTCTGATCCTCTATACCATCATAGCTGCCACATTTTTTGTCTTTTATGAGTTGGTAAAGAATGCTCTTGGACCAGTGGTCGACAAACAATACCAGCCTTCAGTACACATGGCTGCTGCAATGGTCGGTGAAGCAGTGAGTACCAATCAATTTTAGTAATACTGCTAATTCTGGCTGTCTTATACCAAATTATGTGTTTGTATGTTGTTAACCCTTTAAGCCCAGGGCAGTTTATCAACATCTCACTTCTCCTTACACAACTTAGACAAAATAATATAATTGGTAATGAGAAGTTAGGAGTTGAACAAGTCAAATATGCTTTTGGAAGATGAAAAGTCAAATTCTCCCAAACTGTTTATATGGAAAGTATGGGACTCAGTTGGAAGAATTAAAAACACATCATTTGTCGTGCTTGGGTCTTAAAGGGTTAATGTTCTAAAACAGAGAATTTATATAGGCTCCTAAAACTCCTGTTTTATAGCAAAACATAAAGTTTAATATCGTGATCAGAGACATGCAAAGTTACTAAGTATATACTTCTGTCCACCATTTTGTTTCTGTGTCATATATCTACTATTTCGGAGGTAATGTTTTTCTGACTGACATCTACTTCTGACTGACATTACCAATCAAATTGCATGTAGCTGAGCTTGTAATATACTGTATAAATTTTGTACACCAACACGAGTCGATATAATTATTATATTATAAGTCTTAATTAATGGAATTAACTTAATTATTTGGTTTTGTGTTGTTCGCTTGTTGCTTGCCAGACATGTCTTGTTATTCGGGTCCCAGTTGAGGTTGTAAAGCAGAGAGCACAAGCATTCAAGAACACCTCCAGCTTACAAGCTCTTCAGTTTACCATTCAGCAAGAGGTGACTAATGTTAAAGAATTAATTATTGGAAAATTATTTGTGAAAATCTCCCAGCATAATTGATAATACAAACCTGGTTGTGGACTCACTTAGTATCATATTTTTACTCAGCTTTGTACAATAGCTGATCAAATTCATCATGAAGCTGTAGGTATACTTTGTCTACTTTGTTAGAAATATATAGAGCTAAAAAATTTCTCAGTTGAAATTCGAAATCAAGCAGTGGACAATCTTAGTTTCCTAGTACACAGTATAGAAATGCTATGACTGTGAGGATTTCTTTCCTATTTATATTTACTGCACCCACTTGTTACTGCTAACAGTCTTATTATATTATGGTAGTCAGTACTTTAAAGACCATACAAGAGCTTGATATTAATTAGTTTTTTAATAACCCCAACCAGTTTAAAGACCATACAAGATCACATGATCACCTGCCCCCTGTACATATACTGTAGGTCAAATCAAATTTGTACCTGAAGTATATTTAAATTATTTCAGGAGAGTAGTGATTATTATTTTTTCTTAGTTTTAAGACCCCAAGAAAGCCTGGCCTCCCCTAAGAGATGGCAGAGCTTGATATTAATTAGTTTTTTAATAACCCCAACCACTCTTTGTTTCTTCAGGCTTGTACATCCCAGTAACAATGGTTTACATTTTTTTTTTGAAAACACAGTCCCCAACTGCATAAAATGTAGTTTAAAATCAGGCATTTTGTTGATCTAGTAATTCCAAAAATATCGATCACTTTTTATGAATAAGATTAAAAAATCATTCATTTTCATCTTAACCCAGGGAGAATTATATTTTCGGTATGACTGTAACCTTGAAGTTATTATTGATTAGATGACACTTACGGTCATCATTATTTATTTATTTATTGACATTTGTCATAGTTGGCACTGTGAAGTTGATCATGACTCACTTAGCTTGTTGAAAGTCTATCTTTGTATATTTAAATGGCCAAATTAAAATAATTTAGCATAAAGACTATTCATTGGTGGGAAGAACTTCTTGTTCTAAATATGTTTATTAGGTTAAAGTTCTTCCAACTTTTTAGTTTCTGATGGTACCTAGGTCCCCTTGCTGAGCACTGAGCATGATATGCATGCAGTAAATAAAGGACTTTTGGTTTTTTAATTTCTTAACAAAGGTTTTCTTTTAAACAACCCTTAAAAAACAGACTGATTATTTTAACCCCTTAAAATATGACATGGGAGTATCCCCCCCTTTGGGACCAGCTGGTCAAGCATTTTGCCCACAAGGTTTAGTTTTCTCAACATTAATACAGATGATTTGTAAAGCTCTCTTGGCTTTAACTAAGATCAATTCATACAAAAAAATTAGTTTGACAATAGGATATGGGTACCTGGTTATGTAAAATAATGTTTAGCAGCTGATTATCAACTGGCATGGCAAGGATATTCTTTATGATGTTGATGAATTAGTAACTATTTGGCAGGTCACTTATTATATCTTCTGTGTTTTTTTCTAGGATAAAGTTTTCTGAAAGTTAGAGTATTTATACACTGTTTTGTTTATAGGGTTTCCCTGGGCTATACAGAGGATTTAGTAACACATTTTGGCGAGAGGTAATTGTATCTTGGATTGCTGAAGCTCTTACTTGTTTAAAACATTTATTACTATAAAGAAATGTTTGATCTTAAGAGTTTATTTGTTTCTTTTTAAAGACTTCTGTACTGTACATAATACAAAGGATTTGATAAATAAAATACATTCTGTGCAAGCTGCAATCAAATCACAATACCAAATAACTGTTTTATTGTTTCATTGGAATGTATTTTTTTATTGTGCAGATACCATTTGCTTTAATTCAGTTTCCTTTGTGGGAGTTTTTTAAGGTGAGTCTTAGTTTAAGTTCTTGTACACACAAGATGCTTTTTACTGGGCTACCTGTGGTGAGCCCAGTCAAAGATTCAGTCTGCTTTTCTGCCACTGTTGACCAGACAAAATTTCTTATCCCATAAATACTTCTCTTGGTGCCAGCTCGGGCACATGTTTTTGACTCTGGAATCAGAGTGTCAATTTCTTGCTCAATCTTTGTGAGGGAAAGAAAGAAAAATCTTAAAAAGCATTATATACAATATTTTGTCCTCCAAAATGACCCCACAACTGTTGAGTTTACAAACCAGGCTACTGAAATAAAAAGGAGCCCAGTGAACGCTCTTAGGGCATTCAGTCATAACTTAAAAGTTACAAGTGCCCAAGTATCTAAACCTTTTTTTCAAATTACCGTATTTTGCCGTGTATAAGTCGACACCATGTATAAGTCGACTCCCCATTTTGCAGCCAAAAAAGTGCAAGTTTTAGAGTTCCAGTGTGTAAGTCGATCTCAATATTTTGCAAGATAAAAATTACACAGTGAGCAAAGTACGTAATTATTAGTCATTTCATTTTTTACGATAATCGATTGTTTGTGCACAGTATACTGTAAAGATCACAGAATTCTTTCTTGCTTCAAGTACTTGTCATCTAAATGCATGTTTTAAACGTTTTTATGGAGTTTTAAGGGGTGTTAAAAAATTTCATGTTTTGAGCCTTGTATAAAATGAGTGCGATTTTTAGACGTGAATTTTTGGTGTTAAAGGTCGACTTATACACGGCAAAATACGGTATTTTGATCTGCAAAATGCTTTTCCCGTAACCTGCAGAACCTTGCATTGACTAAACTTAGTTTTTGAGTTGCCTTTGTAAGTTTGGTCAAAGGCCAAAATAGGAAACTAGATCACACCTTAAAGTGCATATGAAGGGAAAAAATTGTATTACTCAAGTGGATAGACCTTGCTTAATGAGGAATAGTGGTGAAACAATTTTGTCAAAATCTTTCCTGGTTCTCGAAATATCAACATTTAAAGTTCTCAACTGATGACGTCATGTATGCTTCCAACAAATTTGCATTTTATTTAAATCTGCTGCCAATCCATAACCTTTGGATGTATTTAAGCCAAACTTGGGCTGCTGCTGTGTCTTGAGGTAGATAGATCATTGATGCAGGTTTGGCTCAATTTTATCCAAGCGTTTTGGAGTGGCAGCAGATTTATATAAAATGCAAATTTTTCGGAAGCATACATGACGTCATCATATGAGAATTTTAAATGTTAATATCTCAAAAACCATAAAAGATTTTGACAAAATTTCTTCACCGCAATTCCTCATTAGGCAAGGTCTATCCACTGCAGTAATAATTTTTTTTCCTTCATATGCACTTTAAGTTAGCTTTAATTTTTCACATTTTTTGTTTGTGATCAGGTACTGAAAAACTGTCAGTTGATAGAGTACTTGATAAAGTTTTGTCATTCAGTCACTCAGTCACTCTCTCATTAATTAATTAATTAATTGATTCATTTGTCAATTCATTTGTTAGTTAATTAATATAAATATATTGAACAGATTGGCATTGATAAATGATACCTGAAATTTACATTTGTATCATTGTTTTATTACTTTCAGTTTGAAGAGTTCTGATATGCAATAAAATTATTCTTACATTAAATCTTGTTATACTAAACTGGGATTTGTAAATTTAACTTTAATATATATTGATTTTACATTTTCATAGTCCATCTCTTCTGTACCAAATTCCATTACATACTAGTTAATTCACAAATTATT
Source organism: Hydrozoanthus sils (assembly GCA_027575215.2). Taxonomy (NCBI): domain Eukaryota; kingdom Metazoa; phylum Cnidaria; class Anthozoa; order Zoantharia; family Hydrozoanthidae; genus Hydrozoanthus; species Hydrozoanthus sils. The sequence goes on along the minus strand of JAOBRD021140012.1, from coordinate 4,383 downwards.
TTTTCTACATTTTTCAGCCATTTTCTCAAGCCAAAATTGAACAGAAGGAACTGTGAATCAGCATCTGTGGTGTGTATAAACTGAGAAACCATAAATTAGTAAATGTTACTGTTGTTTTTATGTAAATTATTATAAGGGCCTTCAATTTTGTGTCTCCTGTTTAAACAGTACTTAGTACTGTATAGGTCCCAGTAACACTTTGTAATAAATGTGTCTTTAGTTTGCATACTTTTTATATTTTAATTTTAATTATAGGTAAGAGCAAGTTAGCTGAAATATTACATTGCTATATCCATATTAATTTTGTAGGTTATAAACAGTTAAGAAAAAATTTGTCTTTCATCTTGACCAGGTTGGTTCAGGCGATGACTTTTTCCCTTCAAAACGATTACAAAAGTGGGAATTGAAGTTGAAACAACAGATTTTATGCCCATTTTGATACTCTTCAGTTTCTGTCAGACTCTAACTCACTCTTCAGTAGATGGCCATGTTAAAATACTCAACAGTGGAGTCTAGGGAGCAGTGTACAGTGATGTTTTTGGTTTGGGGGATGGTTGATGGTCCAAATAAACATTATCATATTCAAAACAAATAGAAAAACCAACAGCAAAACAAACTTAACTTGTGCATATTGTTCCAACTCATAACAGAATAGAGAAAGCCTTAGCAGAGTGAAATAAGAGTTGTGTTTGTGATCCCCAAATAAGAATAATTGAATAATAATACTTTTCTGTGGCAAGCCGCAGTGTTCTAGCTAGGCCAAAATGAAAGTGTGCTGTACCCTGTTGCTTTTCCTGGAACCCCTTCATCTTTATCCAGCACCCTTGTTGCTTTTAGAGCCGCAGCTTTATTATCATAATGAAAATTAGAGTTAAGATAGAAAAAATTGTGGTATTTCAACTTGATATTTTTCCAAGTTCTTGAGCATTTTGAATGATTGCTTGAAACAATGTTAGTATGAGCCAAGATAATCAGTCAGCGGTCTCAGAATATTTTGATAATGCTTGCTTTGTGTAACTGCCCATTCTGAGCACGGTACCAGAAACAGCTGTTGTTATGTTCTGTAACAGGACACCCTGTCATTTCTTCTAGCTTACTAGAACACTGAAACCAGCCTTATTTGTGTTGTTACCGGCTTTACACAGTTGCACCTGAGAGATTTACTTTGGATCTATCAAACGAATACAAATGATGCATAGAGTAATAATTTTTTTATACATTAATACTTTTAGTAATTATAAAAACAGCTTTATCAAAATTACTGAATCTGGAAGGGTAAAAATTATTTTTGATTTGAGCACAAATTGGGCAAAAGTTTTTTTTATTATGTTAACTGAAGCAATGCAAACACTTTTTCCAGCCTGGGTTACAATGAACTTTGCATGGCCCTTGACAACTACACTGTACTTATGTATCTTAATTTCAAATAACAGTCATTGCAGCGTCTAATCTGTGAGAACAGAGTTCAAGATCTACAACCTAAGTTGGCCAATGCTGTCCTAAGTGTTCCAAGATGGTTCTTTGTGCAAGCTTCCCTCCCTCACGTTCTTGCAGGGGTCGCTGCTTTGATGGCAAATCGTTACGAGCTTGGATTGGTTGAAAGACTAGGGAATGCTGAGAGGGAGATGTTGTACACGATGCATTGGATTCTAGTTGAAGCATTCAACCATTGTGAAGTAGCTTACGAGGAGAGCTTGCTCTACCCTCTGGCTACCATTGAGCTTTTTGTGCACCAACTCAGTCCACATGTCTTCAAGATTAGGGATAATGACTTAATATTTCGATTAGGGAATGGAATCACCTTGTGGCAGCCTCTGTGGAGTTACCAGTGCCCGGATCTTCCACCATTTGTAACTGCCGTGATGTATAAAGACCCGGAAGGTGAAGAAGACAGTAGAGCATCTACAGACGGCTCTTTTTCAGCTCGTAGAAGTACAGAATTCAGGAAGAATGTTCGGAAATCTGACCTGGATCCTTTTGGAAAGAAGTTGTTTTCTCCTGCTTCCTTCTTTGATGTTGCTGTCCTGAAGTGTCTGTGCTCTACTGGTTTGAGTGAAGAAGGTTTAGTTTGGCTATTGAAATACACCTCAGCTTACCTAAGAAGGGAATTTTTGACACAGGTTGATGTAATTCCAGAAGAAAAAGAACAACAGTTTAGTGGTCGAGTAGGCAATACTTCCGTTCAGGTTTCTCCAGAGGAACAAACTAAAATACCCATTAAAAATGAGGAAGACATCAAAGACAGTGGAAATTGTTCTGGGGCAAGAGATGAATATGTGGATGACTGCAACCGGGTTCATGAAGAATCAAAAAGGGTGTCAGGTCCTGTGAAGGCAAGTACTGGCAATCAAGAAGAAATAAAGAAAGAGTCCCAACCTGAACCGCCAGACAATCAGAAAAAAACGAGTGGAGCCAAACTTAGGGTGCGAATGGACTCTCCAGTACTTTCATCTCACGATGGTGGGAGAATTTTTACACCAATTGTATCTTCTATCCGCAGTTCAAGCCCAGATCCAAATGACAATGTGCACTTGATTATTCCGTCACCTTGTGGGGGGTCAATCGAGTTCTCTCTCACTCCAGTGCCATCAACATCTGTGACAGTTATTGATGAGACTGATAACAGTGAAGGGGTAGGGATTGATAACAGCAACAGGCAAACCGTGACAGTGCCCTTTACTAGTACACCCTCAAGCAAAGAACTAGATGCACAGAATTTGCCATTTCTGGTAGCATCGCCTGGGGGACCTGAGTTCACGGTAACTGCACCTAGTACCCCCACAGATACAAGTCCGGAGTCAGCAGGCAACTTAGGAGATTTCCAAACCGAGGTGGCATATGTAATAGAGGAAGATCCAGATACTAATAAGTGTGATGAAGAAATAAGCTCAATATTAACATCTAGTGATTCAAACCTTGATAGCAGCGTCTGCGTGACTCCTCTGTCATCATTGCAAGACAGTAGCTCGCCTCAGCGCATATCAAGGGTACCACTGGCCAGTCCTGACATAGACACAGATGTAAGTCTTGGGTCGATGTCCTTGATTTCTGCAGAGTCCAATGCAACCACCATTGTTACACCAATGACTGTGTCTTTAAACTCAGAAGATGTTAACTTTGACGGTCATACTTCAATAAATGCAGAAAGTACAGCAAACGCCATAAAGGCCAGTAATGAAACAAGGAAAATATTTCCTAGCTTACGTCGCAGCTCTGATGTACCAAGTAGTAACCGAAGCTCATCTTCAAAAACGGACAAGTATTACGTATACCCAGGAGCTGCAGAGTACATCACCAGCGATGGCAGACTTAGTCTGCTTGTCATTTTGCAGGCCTTACACGGGGTGCTTAAAGATAACCCGTCTGGATGCGTTTGCGAAGAAGTTCTCAGTGTTCTTAACTGCCTCATTGAGATAAATGAGAAGAATGTGAAACGTGCACGTCGCTCCAGCTGGGTGTCTCAAGATGATCGAACCGTGTCAGAAACGATGGTTTGTGGATGGAAAACACTTCAAAGTGATAGTGTTTTAGGAAGGCTAAGACAAAGTTTCTATGGTCGACCTCCCACTTTACAAAGTCTTATGTTTGGCTGTATCTTCCAACTTGTTAAGGCCTTGGGTTGCCCTTTAGGTAGGTATTCGTTTTTACAAAGCATATAAGCCATAAATATTTTGGTGTATCTTCCAACTTGTTGAGGTCTTGGGTTACCTTTTAGGTAAGTATTCATTTTTAAAACGTCTTATAAGCCATAAATGTCTGGGTGTATCTTCCAACTGTTAAGGCAATGAAAGGTAAGTATTCATTTTTACAAAGTCTTATAAGACATAAATGTCTGGGTGTATCTTCCAACTTGTTAAGGCCTTGGGTTGCCCTTTAGGTAGGTATTCGTTTTTACAAAGCATATAAGCCATAAATATTTTGGTGTATCTTCCAACTTGTTGAGGTCTTGGGTTACCTTTTAGGTAAGTATTCATTTTTAAAACGTCTTATAAGCCATAAATGTCTGGGTGTATCTTCCAACTGTTAAGGCAATGAAAGGTAAGTATTCATTTTTACAAAGTCTTATAAGACATAAATGTCTGGGTGTATCTTCCAACTTGTTAAGGCCTTGGGTTGCCTTTTAGGTAAGTTTTCGTTTTTACAAAGTCTTATAAGCCATAATCCATAAATGACGGGATGTATCTTCCAACTTGTTAAGGCTTTGGGTTGCCTTTTTGGTAAGTATTAGTTTTTACAAAGTCTTATAAGACATATGGGATATAGTTTTTAAAAAAACTATTGAGTGCGTCGGCGAGTAGTATAATCAGGAAGTATATATGATAAATGAATTATCGTCGCCGTGAGATGATGGGAAAAGCTGACGTTTCGAGCGTTAGCCCTTCG
>JAOBRD021139905.1:0-10905 GCA_027575215.2 Hydrozoanthus sils | reverse complement strand
ATTTCAATCAAAACGAGCAAGGAATAGAGATAACATATTTTTGTCATCGCGCATCTTTGGAGGTTGTAGCACCAAGCCTGCCAATTCTGCACAATTTATAGTCTTTCTTACTAATGTTAAAAAATATTATACTCTAACAACAATTAAGCACCACCAGTCAGTGAGTGGCTCTTGCATCTTGGTTGGTGGGGAAATGGTATAAGTGCATGTATTTATTGAAGACATACTGAGCCAAGCAGCCAGTCATAAACTGTACATTAACTGCCCATGGCCGTCTACAGGAGGCAAGCTTAGAGTGGTGAAACTTAATAAGAGTTCCTGTAGCACAGTGTGTTAGGGCATTATTTTAAGTGGTAATATTAGAGGGTGTCAGTTGTAGGTTCAATCAAGATTTTTTTAAGTTTGAAAACCTTAATGTTGCAATATTCCTTGAAGACCTAATTTTTAGAATTTAGTGTGCCATTCCATTGATAGTCAACATGTAGCGAAACTGTGATAACTTTGAGGTAAACTTGAACATTCAAAAAATTCAAAAAATGCATGAAAATATTGAGGGTTCATTTCTGAGTATTTTCCAAATACTCATATTCCAGAGGCAAATATTCTCAAATAATCATATTCCCTGTCCTGGCTGGCCTAATATTCATATTCCGAGGTCAAAATAGTCAATATTCCTATTCCGTGGCCAGAAATATGCGAATATTCATATTCCAATATTCCGCTTCATCCCCCGAGATGTGTGAAAACAGAGACAAACTAAGTAACTGGCAAATCAAATATTTGTAAATATTAATTACAATGGTTCTTTATGTCCACATCAAAAAAATATTTCCTTAACCAAAAAAATATGTTTCTTTTCATATTGATTTAGATTTTAAGCATGTTTAAAAAATAGCAAAATAATAGAAGCTGGTAAGTAAAAAAATAGGAAAACTTGGGTGTGATCAAGCCACACAAAGGAAAGTCTCCACACGTACAATGCAAGAGAAGACAATATTTTTTAAAAGTCTTTATTTAACGATAGTAAACATATTAACCTAACGAAAATTTTCTAACTTATGGTACAACAGTAGTGGACTATTTCTAACATATGGTACAACAGTAGTTGACAATGTTCTACTCAGTACCTACCCCATAATTACAAACCACTTGTCTTCTTTTGCTTTTCCTGACTTTCATATTTTCGCTGACCAAAAAAATTGTCCTTGAGTCAAATGAGCCGCGCGCTCTAGAGAGGACCGGGGCTAGTTTTTTTTGCAAAGCCTTGTGGGACGTAAATTTAGGCGCGACTTTTAGAAGAACGATATTTTGATGGAGAGAGTTGTCGATTTTTGTGTGTGAATATGTACATCAAACAGGTTATAATCGACGGTTTTAAGTCCTATGCACAGAGGACGACAATTTCAGACTTTGATCCACAGTTTAATGCAATAACGGGGCTTAATGGGAGCGGAAAATCGAACATCCTTGATTCTATATGCTTTCTTTTGGGGATTTCGAACTTGACACAGGTGAGGTTGTTTATTGATTACAGCGATTCGTCAAGAGTGCCTGTGTGATCTGATCAGAACTATTGATACTGCGGATCTGTGTGGTCTGTTTTACTACAAGATGCTGTTTCTTCAATCAAGGATACACATACGTGAAAAACAAAGCTTCCGTTCGCACCGTTGTTTCTGACTTGTAAAGGCAAATTTCTTGAAGAAAGTTCTCTAACGATAGGATACTATATTTCCAAATCACAGTTGAAAATAAAATCTGAGGTGTATATGTGTTTCTTTTTAAAAGCTATTAGCAACATCAACAATGTTTTGAACATGAATATATTATGTTGTAACAGTTTTGCAACCGATTTTTTTTTATTGACCTAAATACAGTACACAGTTGATCACTAACGTAGTCGTAGGGAAGTTATTTTCAGCTATATTTTATAGCTAGGTATTAAAGTTCTTTAGATTTTAAAGTTTTGAGCTCGTTTGAAAGCTATACCACCTTATGTAATACATAATTCTAGCTTTTCCTAAATCTGCAAATACCGACTGTAGAAATAAGTTACAAAACCGGTGATTCCATTGAACAAAATTGCTTGTAAAATACAAATTAGACTGCTTTCGATTTTTTTTGTAATCAACGGTCTATATAAATCGTGGTTTCTGATTCTCATCACTCGTCAGGTCAGGGCAAGTAACCTTCAGGAGTTGGTGTACAAAAGGGGCCAAGCTGGAGTAACCAAAGCAACAGTTACAATTGTTTTTGACAATACTGACAAGAAGCAAAGCCCTCTTGGTTATGATAACTTTGATGAAATAACAGTTTCCCGACAGGTTAGTTTTTCTCATTGTCTTCACAACTCTTTTTTAGTCTGAAAATCCAACCAGTTTAACACTCTGGTGGTCTATGGTTATTAGTACAGCATCCTTGTCAAAGAAGATGCATACAGTAGCTCAAATTGTTTACGGATGTTAGGTTAAATGAAAAGCAGCATCTCCTCATTTATTTTAAGACCCTGAGCGAAGGTCTAGCTGAGAATTGAACCCAGGCCTCCCTACATTGTTGACAGACCGGTGCTTGCCTTACCAACTGGGCTAACCAGGTGGAAGTTACATAAGTATGAAATGCTAAATTCTCCCAGTAGTTATGAAGAGATAATAGGTATAATGTAGGGAGAAATGACAACTCAATAAAAAGTCACATCATTTTTGCACTAAACCCTTCAATTACAACCTGAAACAGAATAAATCTCTCTTCTGTTGTTCGTTTTAGTAATAGGTTTACACAGGCAGATTTCTCATAAATCTCATGTAACTTTCACCACAGTCAAAGTGTTAGTCACTGTCATTTAAAAATAGTCTTTGTCACGACTATCTTTGTTTGGATAACTGGGAGGTTAATTATCGAAATAAATTTTTTTAAGGAAATAAAAATTATTTTATATTTGTTTTAATAATTTATAATTATTTGTAAATGCTATGAAAATGATGGATTGTATATTTTTCGGTGTTACTTCTAGAGTAGATAAAATTAAATCAGGACTGACAAAACTCAGCTAAGATCACCATCAAATAAAAGAATTATTATTTTTTTGATATTTCTGCAGTGGAAGGGCAGTGATACTTGGGTCCTGATTCTAGAAATCTTGTTCTGTTAACTTTGACTATTTTTTCATGTACAGTGGATCGTCATTGACAGATTGTATATTGTTCAGTGAACTATTTTTATGATCATATGTGTTACATGTACAGTAGATAAATCAGGACTGACAAGGTTTGTGTCAGTTTTTACCTACTCAGCCACAGCCACAACTTAATAAAAATAATTATTTTGTGTGTTGATATGTGTGTAGTGGGAGAGTGATGAATTTTAGGTCCTGATCCTAGAAATCTTGTTCTGCAAACTGTTTTCCATGTAGGTTGTCATTGGCGGACGAAACAAATATCTTATCAATGGCTGCAATGCAAACAACACCAGGGTGCAGGATTTGTTCCGATCTGTTCAGCTAAATATAAACAACCCTCATTTTCTTATCATGCAGGTATGGTTATGATTTGTACAAGTTTCGTACGGCCCACAGTTAACTTGAAATTAAAAACACTTACTTTTAGTATTCAAACTAAGAAATAAATAACTTGTAGTGTTATTCATAGTGTTATTCACATTTGAAATAATTCTAAATGACTGTACAGGTTGTGAAAATGACCCCAGTCCTGCTGTACACTGTTGGACCATACAGTTAATAGTGTCAGTGACAAATGTATTCACAATTGGGACCAAAGCAAAGGACATCTGCAAGTTGTGGGTGCTAGTTGGGAAAATTAAGCAGTATGCCACATTTGGGGCTGATGCAGGGGGTTAATTGTTTGAAACATGTATCAAGCCATTGTGACATGAAGCATGAACGAACATTTCTTGCTGTTATAGGGGCGTATCACCAAGGTGTTAAACATGAAGCCTCCAGAGGTAAGCTTATTTCCATCTTTGACTATCATGTCATGAGTTGCAGCAGTAAAACTACCCTAACTGATCATGATTATTGGCATTTACCCTGCTTGGCAGAGGTTTCGCTATAATCTTCTCCTCTAACGAAAAGGAAAGAAAACCTCTGCATAGATCTGCATTTACTGTATTCGTCCAAAAAGCTGGATGAATATAAATTGAATCAAAATCGGTTTAGAAACCTGTTAGAACCAGTTTAAATTTTGACACAAGTCATAATGTGAAGTTTCCGCTGACTCTAACAGCCAGCTGACTTTTTCTGATGACAGTGTATCAAGTCCATGCTACTATCATGGAGGCCAGTTCAGCAGAAGTGATGTTGTAATGATATTAATTTTGAGCATGCTGGACAGAAAACTGAGCAGATCCGCGCAGAGGTTTCCTTTCCTTCTTGCTAGAGGAAACAAAATCACCAAACCTCTGACAATCAGGGTAATTGGCATTTATTTGTGATTTAGATTACTTGTTACCTAGTAATACATGCATACGTACTAATTTGGATCTTTTAATGAAGGGCAGTAAGTAAGTTATATCCTTAAGGAAAAGACTGTCTTAAAGTGCTACTGACACCATTTTGTTAGCCAGCATAGATTGGTGTTCTAGTCATTTTTGAAGGCAAAAAAGCCGTGAGAACGAAGAGTGAAGAGAATGCCAGCCTCCAACCCCTGCTCTCATGGGAGAAGTATTTGAATTCTGTGGACGCCAGATGCCGCAAAATACCATTGGTTGAAATTGCTAATTTCAACAAAATCGTGCTCTCAATGGTTGAAACAATATAATTTATTCGAAATTTACCCAGCAAGGTGGTCTCATCAAGATCAACATTGTTAAGTGATAGAAATGGAATGATGGAGCAATTTTTGGAGAAAGTTCACAGTCTTGATTTATACATGAAATATGAACAGGAACTGGCAGTGAAGGAGTTGTACATGGGAAATGATGTGCTGGCAGTCTTACCCACTGGATTTGGAAAAAGTAGAATCTATCAAGCGTTCACAAGACTAAAGGCAGCAGAAATGGCCGACAGTGTCACTATGTTAGTGTTTTCGCAGTTATTGGCCTTTGAATCTGGAGTAACTTGGGGCAGGAGTCATTTTTCTCTCACATGCTGAGGGCTGCAACTCGAGGAAGAAAGAGGGTTTTCTGTCCAATAATCCCCAGTCAGATTCAGTTCTGTTTGACAAGATGTCCCTTCACAAAATTCATACACTCAACTCCTGTTTGTATATTCCTGGTGCACGAGTGGCAAGCTCTGTTTGAACGTTCAGGCGACTTTGACAGGTTTACTCCAATAACACTACAGTACAAATCTCTGCCAACACCGAGCCAAGACATTCCTTTCTTTTTGACGGCTCTAAAATATTTTCTGTCGAGCATTTCCTTTCTACAAACTGAACTTTTTAAAAAAAACTGCAAATCCTACAAAAATCGATAACGGTTTGTTCCTTTGTTTTTCTTCCATGCTGTACTTTTTTCTTTGGAGTTGATATTTCAGCCATTGCTCTCTGATTTCAATGCTGATTTTTTCCAGAGATTTTTGTTGTTTCAATCAGTTTTTACTCCATGCGAGTTTGACAGCTGTCGTGACTTGTCATTTTCACTTCCCATTTTAACACTTTCACTTCCGCTCGGTACTAATTATTCTGGTTAAGTAAACAAACTGAGAATAATTACGTGCAAATATTTCTCCCGTAAAAAGGGGAGGCTGGCGTTCTGCTCTTGTTCTCCCTCCCCATACACCCTACGGTCCACTTTTCGGCACTCATTGTTTTCGCCATTGAGAATGACTAGCTACCATTTTGTTATTGGTGTTTTGGTAGCTCTAAGGGACTTTCCAACACTTCTATTCAACTGTAAATGAATAAAAGTGCTTACTTCAGACCATTCTAAGTCCGTGAAATAAGCTTTCAAAATAGTGCATTCAGTGCGAACAGAATTCAAAACATACGACAGCGATTTATGACGTCACATGGTTGTAAAGGACTTCAAGCTGCTCTATACTAGCTTTTACAGCGAACTAGTGAGTTTTTTTACTCAAACACTGGGCCATCAGCCATGCAAACTTCTCCCTGATTTGTAAATTGGATGGGGAAAGTGAGATTGATCTCCTGGCTTTCAAACCATGTGACATCACACATATCTAATGAGCTTAAAAAGCGTTCACAGCTTTGGCGCTAAAATAGGCATTTTGTCTTTGAAAATTCTGCGCAAAATTTATTTTTAAAACCAGTTACAAGTGTCCCAGCGGAAATTATACGGGTCAAACTTTAATTTTATATATTTTAAACTAGTTTGAAGAATTTGCGTCAGTAGCACTTTAAATAGGTAGTCCGCTATCAGTTTTCAGTCAGGGTTTCTCTCAGAAAGTCCACTAATTGTAGATCAAGAGATGAGGCCTACAGTTTATTGCCCTTATCTGAGATGATGCAACTTAGGCCTAACCATTTAAAAATGTTGGAGTAAAGGCAGCACCTTCTTCTCACTTATTAATGAAGGTCCAGCACCGAGCCTCTGGCACAATGGATTCAATGGTAGCTTACCAACTAGTCTCACCTATTAGATTTAGAGTTTTCAAGCATGCTGTGTTCTCATTTCTCAAAAAGTTTGATATTCTCTGGTACCTCTAGTCATTTACTAATTATTATGCTAAGTAAGATCGGGGTGGGAGAGGGGTGGGGGCATTCTGCAGTAGTTGCATGTCCATACATAATCGACATGGGGTTCTAAATGAAAGTGTAACATTGAAATATTAAATAAGTTTAGGTCAAGTTGCAGTGGATTTACATAGGTATAAATATTATTATTGGTTATTATTATTATTATTATTATTATTATTATTATTATTATTATTATTGTTACTATCATCATCACTATTATAACTGTAATTATCATCATCATTATAGTCAGCATGCATACTGATGGTGTGATGAGCAGGCTTTAAACACTGTCGGTTTTCTACATAAAAACATATGTATAGAAAAACCTTAGTTAATATACGGACTGGTTAGGAATCAAAGCGGGCAAACCTCAAAAGGGAAATACAAAGATGCTTTGTTTTATGTTGAATGAACCGTGACCCTGCACATTCTTTGTTTCAGGTGTTAGTGAGCATGTTTGACTTGCTACTTGTTGATTTGCATTTCAAAAGCTTTAATTTGTGTTTTCTTCAAGTTTTGTGCAGGGTCAAGACCAAAAAACAAAAGAAAATGGCGAATGAAGACATACAACTATGGTTTCCTTTACAACCAGTCCGTACAAATTATATTAACTATGGAAAAACTAAAGAATAATGTACAAAATAATGTTACTGCCATTGAGTGTAATCATGTTTAGTTACTGCAGCAATGGGTTGAGGTACAAATCAAAAATGAAAAAGAATAACAAAACCCTATAACACTAATATTTGGAAAAACTTAAATCAATACATAAAGATGGAAAAACTTGTGTCCTTATTATTAGATGTTAATCGATGAAAGGAAAAGAAAATAATGGAGAGTAGAAAAATTAAGTTTGATTGACTGACAGGAATGATTGGTGAATGATAATGAATTTATTTAAAAAAATCATTGTTGACTTATTTGTTTATTCGTTTATGTTAATGTTATGTTTGTAACTCTTTGGTGCTTGTAGATTTTGTCAATGATTGAAGAAGCAGCTGGAACAAGAATGTACGAGAGTAAAAAGCAATCAGCAGAACGAACTATAGAGAAAAAAGACAGTAAACTGCAGGAAATTGAAACAGTAAGTTTTGCCTTCAGTTAACACCACTTCAAGACTGTCATTGTAATTTGTTGTTCCAAAGAACCTTTATTAACTAAAAAACCACTGATTATGTTTTTCTTGCTCTTGATCAGCATAATATTTATATGCAAGGGTTTTTTAATTTTTATTATTGCCATGATAACACTCTGAATCACAATTTACTTGTTTATCTACTTCTAAGACTGTTTAAAACATGCAATTGTGTCACTTTATCTTTTGCTTGACAAGCAATTTACTTTCACAATCTTTCTGACTCTTGTTTATGTTTTTTGAACTGACAATATTAATTTGAACATGTTTCCAAAAGGTACATAAATTCATTCATGATTTCTTTCTGCAGATTCTCAATGAAGAAATTATGCCAACACTTACAAGGCTGAAAGAGGTTTGTACAAAGAACAAATTTACTTTATAGTTAGGTGCTTCTGTAGTTGCTTTATTGGATCTAAGAGGTTATTAAGCTAAGCCAATTTTAGAATATGCAAGCTCAGCTACATGCAATTTGATTGGTTTAGAAATAGTAGATATGAGACAACATTTACCTCCTAAATAATAGATAATGACACCAAAACAAAATGGCGGATAGGAGTAGTTGCTTGCATCCGTTTCGGATCACAATATTGAAAAACTTTGCTGTAAAACACAGGATGTTCGAAAGAGCCTAAAAATATTCTCTGTTTTACGCCATTTACAACATTTTGTAGTTGACAAACTGTCAAAACACGTTCACATCACTCAGTGATTTAAGTGATAGTTAGTTAAGCCCTTAGCTCTTCCTGGAGCATAGACCATTTTAAATTAACGATCTGCTTCCTCCATCTTGTCCTGTCTCGGGCTAGTCTTTCTAAGGTTTTCCTTGTGTGGTCCCAGTCCTTCATTCCTGCCTCAACATCACGCATCCAGTTGTTCTTGCCTGGGCTTCCTCTTTTTTGCTTACAGTACCTTGGGGGTTCTATTTCAACTCTTTCTTGTAACAGTATTGATGTTTCTTTAACGTGTGACTGATCCATCTCCATATTCTTCGCCTAATTTGTGTTTGATGTCCTCTTGACTTTTTGTTTCCAAAGATCTTTGTTTGTTATTTTGTCTGTCCAAGATAAATTATCTTCAGAATCTTCCTCAAACATTTGTTGATGAATGATTGCAGCTTGTTGGATGATTTTGTGTTTCTCCATGTCTGAACCATAGAACAAGACACTTTTCACTTTGGAATTGACGATTCTGAGCTTTGTTTGCAGGAGATGACACGCGATTTCCATACTTTCTTCAGCAAGTTGAAAACTCCTCTTGCTTTGTTGATTCTGACTCTGATGTCTTTGTCAGTTCCTCCATTCACACTAACTGTGCTCCCTAGGTAGATACAAATGATGAAATTTCTTCTAGATGCCTCTCACTGATTTTAATTGGCCGACTTGATTTGCAGTTAATATCAACATTTGGCTTTAGCCCCAGTTTGGCAGAATTTATCAACATCCTTGTGGTTTTGTCTTGCATTTGTTGTTTGTTGCTAGAAAGGAGTGCAATGTCATCTGCGAAGTAAAGATCTTCAAGTTAATTCTGTAGGTTCCTTTGGATGCCAGTTTTTTGTTTATCTATATTGTCTCCTCCTTGCCAGCAGCTCCAATGTGCATATCAATCAAGGCTGTTGAAAGCTTTTTCGAAATTTTTGAAGTTGTTATGGAAAGAGGTATTCCAGTCAATGGACTTTTCTAATGATTATTCGAAGGGTGGCTTTTTGGTGAAACCTGCTTGTTGATCTCTCAACATGGCATCAACAGCATTCTGTAGGTGCATTAGTATAACTCTGTTTAGGATCTTTCCAACCACTGTCAGCAAAGAGATTCACCAGTAGTTCTTACATTCTGTCGTATCTCCTTTCTTGGGGAAATTGATGATGTGGCTTTGTTCCATTCTGTTGGCATTTCCTCCTCTTCCTAAATCTTTCCCAAGAGTTTGTACAGCATACCAGTTGTTGTATATGGATCTGCTTTAAGTGTTCTGTTGGTATATTGTCGGGTCCTGCTGCTTTCCCAGACTTCTGTTTCTCAATGGCTTTAACGATCTCTTCTTTTGATGGTCTTTCACAGTTCACTTCCAGTTCCGATGTAGCCTCAGGTATTGATGGTGCTTTGGTGGGTCATGGTCTATTTAGTAATTCGCTAAGTGTTCTACCCATCATTGTAATTGTTTGTCCTCCCTAGTCAAGATGTTTCCTTCTTTGTCTTTTATTTGGTTGTTGGTACAACTGTATTTCCCTGCAAGCTTCTTTGTTGTGTTATTAGGTCTTTCATATTTCCACTAGATGCTGCTTCTTCTGCTCGTGTAGCTAAGGAGCTGGAATACTTTCTTTTATCTTCCTTAATAAGCTTTCTAACCTCTTTGTGTGCCATCTTGATATAGTATTTAGGCCTCAGCTTTCTGGTGTCTGGTTTAGCTCTTGTTACTTTTCTCTTCGAGCATCTCCCTCTCCGTGATGGTCTTCAACGGTCTACATATGTGAAATCCAGTCTTTCTTGTGCCTTAGGACCTCTTCACATGTATTGTTCAGTGCCTCTCTTATCTTTTTCCATTCCTTTTCTCTGTCCAGATCCTGAAGCGGAAGATATCTGTTTGATAATGTGGTCTTGATGGTTTCCCGTGTTTCCCTGTCCTTAAGGAGTCTCACATTGTACCTCCCTCTAGGATTTGATAGTGTATAGGCTCGTCTCAGCTTCATCTTAACTTTTGCGATCAGTAGATGGTGACCTTATCCTGCTTTTACTCCTTTTTTACCTGTAGTAACTCTCACGTCCAGAAGCAATCGCCTGAATTTTCTTGAGACACGTGTGATCTATTTGGTCTTTTGTGATGTTTTTTGAAGAAACCCACGTTGCCTTGTGTGCTTCTTTGTGGGGAAACACAGAGTCCCCCATGACACATTCGAAGTCTGAACAGAAGTCAGCAAACATTTGTCCGTTTTTGTTCATCTCGCCCAATCCATGTCTTCCTATAATTTGTTCATACCCGGTGTTATCCCTCCTAATTTTCGCTTTAAAGTCCCCCATGACGATGACCAGATCCTTTTCTTTGTTTTTATCCATTGTTTGGCTGAGGGTGCTAT
The DNA here is from genome assembly GCA_027575215.2 of Hydrozoanthus sils. Taxonomy (NCBI): domain Eukaryota; kingdom Metazoa; phylum Cnidaria; class Anthozoa; order Zoantharia; family Hydrozoanthidae; genus Hydrozoanthus; species Hydrozoanthus sils. The sequence continues at coordinate 50 of JAOBRD021139905.1, read as the reverse complement.
ACTATAGAATTGCTCTTTCTCTTTTTCTTCTTCTTCTTCTTCTTCTTCTT
>JAOBRD021139799.1:0-10905 GCA_027575215.2 Hydrozoanthus sils | reverse complement strand
TCCTTGAGCGATCAAGTATTAATCACGACAAAAATTTTCCCGCCACTCATTATATAGAGGCCCCTCCCAATCCCCGTATGTTTTCAAAGTATCAAACCACTTGACATGAAATTTGTTATATGTAATAAAGGTCAAGTATACTTCCAGTTAAGTATAGTCGCATAGCACCTTATTGATTTCCACGCTAACCGTAGCATAAAAAGGCAATACCAAGTGTAAAGTCAGTGTTGAATGACATCCATCCAATCGATATAAAATCGATATAAAAACTTTGTAGTTAGTATCCAACTACCTTTCCTCTAATTAAAGTCACATGATCTCTAGTTGGTTTCCATGGAAACGGCACCAAAGAATACAAAATTGTCGACACCAAAATGTTGTAAGCGGTTAAGAATAATGACATTGGTAGTTGCATCTGCTACATAACTCATCTGGTAATCAATAGAGTTAGTTATGTTGCCATGGCAATCATTTCATGCGGCCATCGCCCAAGTTTTGGATTTTGTAAATTCTACTTTTAAGAAATTCTAAAACAACTGAAAATAATAACACACATGAGTTTTCAAAGAAAAAATATTGAATCTGTAACGTTGAAAAGAAATTAATATACGCAGAGCACCATTTTTAAAAGCAAATGACAAGTTTCGTGGTTTCCAGTGATGACGGAATCAAAGACGATGTCGTCAACATAGGTTCTAAAGATGCGTTATTTATGAAAGAAGACGAGGGGATTTAGGAGGGGAGGTCAAATGACCTTCCCCCATCCCCCAAACCCCCTCTCCTTATTTTCTTCGTTAACTTAATTACTCTTAGCTACCCTGGATAGATGGCCTATTTACCACAATAATTGCATGTTAAATTTTGAAAACTCTTGAAATTGTAAGGTCCCTCAATGGTGATCAGCGGCCGCTCTGCTCTTGAACAGTGGATCATTACACAAATCACCGCACAAACGACATATAACTTTCCCGCTTTTCCGTTGCAGTTTTTTGGCATCTCTCTGCAAGAAAACAACATTTTCTTAGCTTTGGTTTTCAACAATTTAAATATCATTTGATGGACGCTGCAATATTGAACGAGCATCAGGACAGAGCAAGCTTCAAATTCTGTTTTCTTTAATTCGCGTGTTATCCTCACAGGAGCCGTTCCGCGACTTGTATACTGTACTAATATCTTTCATGACACAAGGTGAGAGAAGCAGTATCTTAAATTCTTTTCCTCAGTATATTGTCATATTGACGGTCATTGCAATTCAATGGTTTATCTCATAATTTCTTCCAGGCTCTTTTCTTAACTCTGAGTTCTTGCATACTTTTTCAATTTCACGATGTTTGTCTTCCAAACATCTTGTTATGTCTTTTAATAATAAAATCGTCACGTTTGCAGACCACAGCGTGGTCTACCGTAAAGACGTCTATGCATACACACCGCCCGGCGTAGAGGGAATATCATCCACTGGCTAGTTCTAGCTTAGTTTGATTGCTTTACGTAACTCTCCTTTATTCAAATCACAGCCCATTTCAGGGAAGGAAGCATTATCAGCCAGGTTGATTCTCCTTTCTCTACTCTAATAATTACTTGGTCTGTAATGGCCTTGTCTTCCCTATCTTCTCTGCTGTGTCCTTTAATTCTATCACTCTTAACTTCCTAATGTAGCAACTTAACAAGATTCCTCGTCAAGAGTTCTTTCAAGAATCTCTTGGGATCCTGGGTAATAAACGTATCCCACCATCTCCTGCTTTCAGTAGTTAAGAGCCTACCCCGAACGCGTCATCGAAAAACCAGTCCTATTCATTGTAGCTAGATTTTAGAGCCTTGCCGATGTCTGACTGAAAAAGCATTTTCCTAAGACTTTCTAATCGACCATAGAAGTACCTCCAGATCCCTCTGTAGTACGGCAGCTTGCCTAACCATATCGCCATTAATCCTTCAATACAAAAACGATGCTCGAATCCTCATCAATCGATCAGAAAAACAACGAGCCTTTTTAGTTCGCTGGTTCTGGATTGTGATGGCTTTGTTTTTGATGCGTCATAATCTCGCTTTTAGCGCCAACACTGGATGATTCAGTAACAAAGGAAACGCAATGCTTACTTGATCTGCCGTTCAAGCACAAGCTTAAAAATAGACTTTGAATCTGTCAGGGGGTCTGAAACTTTGTGATTTTAAAAACTACCTTGAATAATTCTTCCATCCCTGTTATTTTAAGGCAAAAGTATTTCAAAATGCCTAAGCAAGTTGCTAGCCCCTCGCCCGCCAATAGCATTAATAATGATAATAATCGGATTATAATGATAATGACAAAATTGGTAAGGATCGATAATAACAACTATCTTTAAAAACACTACTTAGCACACAAGCTCGTACTGTATAAATCATAAACTTTGTCAGGTTTTCAGTCTAAGGTGCCACTGCTCTGCTCTCGAACAAACGATAACTGCTGAAACAATAGAACGCACATTTCGATTCCTCTTTCATTAATTTATTTGAAGAATGAGTGATTTATGAGTTTCTACAATCTAAAAATAATTTCTTAAAGAGATGTACATTAACAGGCAACCAAATCAATTACCAGGAGTCTCATACCATCAGTGAAAGCAAAATTTACATTGCTTCACGCAGGGATCCGAGTAGTTTACGAGTTCATTTCCTTGTGAATAAATCGTTGGGTAAACTTTTAAGTTAAAAATTTGTTTTGCTATTCACACAGTTTAGCAAACAGTGGGAGTTATCCCGATATTGCCCGATAACAAAAAAGTTAACGGTTTCAAATTTCCCTACTGGAACACTTGCGAGCTAACAAGCACACTTAAGTTCATGTGTGAGCGAGTATTCAATCGGGCTTATTTTTTCTTCCATACTATCCACTGAGGCTAGGGACGAATTGGATGCAGGAGTACTACTCGGGAGTAAATGTCACTTTACCTCTTTCGTGGACTAAAATTTGCCGGTGTCGAAATGGGGTATCGTGTCATTTGAAAATTGGAGACGACACAACAAACCGGCTCATTTTCAACTTTTAACGTTAAATAACTTGCAGGTTTTCTGCTTTAGGCTACGGTGTAGGTGGTAGTTGTCATGATATTTTTTTCTTCTTTCCTCTTGCCGGCTTGTGTTCTGTCTTCCTGTTTCGCTATAATGTTTCGGGATTGCAGCTCTCTTCGGATCTGAAGAGGACTGGGATGCCGAAACGTTACAACGAAACAGAAAGGCAGAACAAAAGGGTAAGTGGAAAAAAGAAAAGTAAATCACAACTTTTAAATATAAAATTTAGGGCGCAGTTGTACGAACTCGGATAAGCTATCCGCTGGATAAAAGCTAATGGTCGTCACTAATAAATCAAAGATTGTTTGCCTCTTTGTTGATTTCTCTATCTCTGGTTGTTAAGTGAGTGGAAGACTCCTAAAGTAATGGTTTAAATTTTCATTATAGTTTTACTGCATGGAATAGAAAGCACTTATCCCGCGGATAGCTTATCCAGGCTTCGTGCAACCGGGCTCAGGTGAAGAAATGGTTTTATGCCGGCCTACAAACCTGATTATGTTAACCGAGAAGCGTTTCCAGAATAATCCTTTTTAAGCAACTACTGTTTCCGCTTATAGATTGTGCACTCGGAGGAGAACTAACTTCAAACTTCCCGTTAGGCTCGGCTTTGCAAAATAGAACATCAAAAGCGTACGGTCAGGTGATGGAAGACTGTTTGCCGGTAATTTACGGTTTAAATGCCTTAAGAAGTGATTAGTGTCGAAAGTTTATCTATTGTTTCGTAACCACTTTATGTCTAAAAAATCAAGCGAATAGAGGATTAAAATCATTTAGCAATCAATATGAAAAGAAAAAAGGGTTTCGATCTCGGAATGGATGACATGACAAACATTAGGAGTGTAGACCACGGTCTTCTTGCTTCTTGACAAAGTTTTAGCAAACTTATCTTTATCAGTTACAAAACCAAAAGAATCTTATACTGGAAAAAATTTATTTTTGTTCATTAAAACAAGTTCTCAATCATTTCCCTCTCTCTTTTTTCCGGTTTCGATTCGCTCTTACATTGAATTCTGCCTTAACAATTGATATTAGAATTCTTTATTTCCCAAACACCCTTTCCAGCTCTATAGCTCATTGTGCTACTACTTCGAATATACAAGCAGCATCTGAAGACATATACGAATCTACACTCTTTATTTCCTGAAGGTCTTCATATTCCCCATAGAGACTGTTTCTTTACCAGAGTTGTTGCTTTAGATGAACCCAAAGTGGTGCTCGGAAATAACGTCGACTTCTGGATCCTTTCTTGCTCGCGGATCCTATGATACTCCCTCCCAATTTGTGTGTTGTGCCGTATGTCATAAAGAACGTGCTTAGCATTTTTAAACTAAGAAAGTGACTTACATCATACTTAGAAAGTATAGATCGATTTTTTTATACTCATTTGTTTATACCCCTTGTAATTTGTATGAAGCGCTAGACAATGCATAAGCTTATTGCTTGTAGCCTCAATTTTGTCGAGATCACATCAAAAATAACCCAAAAAAACTGTGTGTGAGATTTTTGAAAGGGGAGTCAAAAACAAACAAAAGCTCCCATTTCTGGAATCATTTCATTGAGTGCTGGAGCCGAATGGCAAAGAAAAGGCAGTTTTACCCTAGGGTTTAGATGCCTTTGTGTCTGCAATGAAGCAAAGAAATAGTTTCGAACACAGCGCCACGTACCTTATAAGTGAGACATTTTTACAAACACCTTTTAAACATTCGATCTGTTTTTTCTTTTTGTTGTTTTTAAAAGCTCTCGCTTTGAAGTTGTGCATCAAAATTCTTATTGTCATATAGAAAATAATTAAACAGCCTCTGCATAGTTTGGCAATCTTTTAGTTTCAGCTTTGATATCATGTCTTGTTTCAATGTTTATTCATATTTCCGTTAGTATTGGTCAATTGTGGTATCTGAATTCTAATTTTCTTTGTTTAGGCTGAGTGTGAAAGCGAAACCGGAGAAAAGGAATTAACTGATACCTTCTTGTTAATAAACAAGAATGGCTTTTTTCCTTGTATAATATTTTTTTGTTTATCTAAACGAAGGTACGTTTGCCAAATATTTGTCAAGAAGCAAGTGCTTGATACTTTCTTCTTAATCTTTGTCATGTTGTCCATTTTAATAGTTTACAACATTATGTTTTTAATGGGTCAATTTCCGAGGCTTCACCGAAATTGAAATCATTTTTTCTCTTGATATTGATCGCTTGTTTTTTGAAGCATTAAGTGGTTACAAAACAATAGATAAACTTTCGACACTACGTTTTTGATATTCTATTTTACGAAGCTGAGCCTAACGGGAAGTTGGAGGTTAGTCCTTCTCCGAGCGCACTCGTAATCTATAAGTGGAAACAGTAGTTGCCTACAGAGGGATATTCGAAAACTCTGCTGTTATAATAACCAGGTTTGTAGCCAAGCTTAAAACCATTTCTTCATGATAACCCGAATTTCTCACTTAAAAGTGTACAGTATGAAAAGAAGCCAGTTTGATATGTCGTTGTCAATCTACTAATGACATGATAGCAGCAAAACTTAGTTCATGAAAGAGGTAGAGTGACAACACCCGAATAGTCCTCTTCAATCCAATTCGTCCCTATCCTCAGTGTACAACATGCAAGGAAGACTTAGCCTGATTGCATACTCGTTCGCTGTGCTGGTTGCACGTAAATCATAGAGAAATTTAAAACCGTTAATTGTACAGGTTTATTTTTATGAAGCAAGGTTATCTGGTTAATTCCTACTATTTTGCTAATCCGTTTGAATGGAAAATCAACACCTTTGACTTAAAAGTATACCTAACTCTTTGTTCACCAGGAAGTGGACTCATGAACTACTCCCTGCCTGAAGCAATGAAAATTTTGCTTTCACTAATGGTATGAGACGCTCTCCTGACTGCAGTTGGCTGTCTGTTTTTATGTATATATACAGATCTCTTTAAGAAAATATTCTAAGACTAGAGAAACTCAAAACATAAAACAATCATTCTTCAACAGATCATTGAAAGTAGATGTAGAAAAGTACGTTTTGATGTTTTGGAAGTTACCCTTTGTTCGAAAGCAGAGCGGTCAAAGTCTGAAAGTTTTTACAGTATGGGTCAGTTGTGTGAAAGTATTAGCGTTGTTAAACATAAACGTTATTATTGATATCCAAACCAATTTTGACACTATCACTTTAATCGGATTATTATCATTATCAATGTTATTGACGGACGAGCGGCTAGTAACTTGCTTAGCAATTTTTAGTATTTTTTGCCTAAAACAATAGCTAAGAGAAGAATTTATTATTTCAAACGATGGGTTGCAATGACCCAGAGCATGTGCAGTTGAGGAATAAAAACAAGAAAAAACGCGCGAATAATTTTCTTTTATTTTTAAAAAATATTTTTTAAAAAAAAATTTTTCTCGACCCTCGACCCTCGACAAAAACCTACACTCTGAAGTTTTGAGTGTAAGCAAAGCTTTGCACGGAGCACAAAGCTAAATTCAATTGATTGATTGATTGATTGATTAACTGATTGATTGGTTGGTTGATTGATTGATTAATTGATTGATTGATTGATGATTGATAGTTAACATTGGTCTTGCGACTGAATTGACCCATTGATTGTTGGTTGATCGAGTTACCAACTAACTGATAAGGTGGATGACTACCTGCCCAGTTTGTAGGTAGTGCGCACTTTTATTACTGATGCTTTGAGTTAGTAAGATAATTAAACTGTTCAGCTTGTTGTTTGAATGGATAAATTGACTGATTGAGCTTTACATTTTAGGGAGAGTTAACATTTATTGAAAGAGAAGATCTTAGAAAAGCAGCCTTGGTTTCCCATTGCATTTGCATGGTTGATTTGCATTAGAAGTAGAATTTTTTGAAGACATTGTGCTATTTATAGAAACCATGTAAATTTACGAAGAAAGGTCAACCTTTCTAGTAAGATTGAGATCGGTTGGATCACAACTTTCTTCCAGATTCATTGGACCTTGAAACCTAGTCCTAGTTATATACTTTATGTCATGTGAATGAAGGCTAAATTTTGAGTGTAACGGGACTGCACTTGTCCGTCATGGAAAAAAAAACATTAAGGCAAAAACGGATTTAGTTTGTACCAGTACTGCAAAAAGAGACACGATAATGGCGTCAATATGCCTCACTTAATTTAAGCAACTACAAGAGACGAAAGTAACAACGAGTGCGAGATTTAAACCTTGTATGTTATTTTTTCTTGTATTTTGTCGCCAGTTACCTACAGTGGGGAGTCGATCGTTAAAAAATTGTTCAACTACCGTCTTCTTGTGGTAAACGCATTTATATAATTAATATAGAGCGAAAAATTAGTCTGATTTGATTCAATATCAACGGGGCATATTCTATTAATTCAGGTCAAATTTATTCAACGCTGATTTGGTTCTTGTACACTTCCGAAAATTTTGGAAGATTTTCCAAAACCTCTGAAAAAGTCTTAAAAATGCCTTAGAAACGGTTTCTAGCTGTTTTCGAAAATTTTCGAGGATTTCCGAAAGTATACAAAAATCACAAAAATGCCTTAAGAAACGTTTTTTAACCCTTTCTGAAGATTGCCGAATGTTTTCAGAGATTGCAAAGATTTTCAAACTCGGAAAAACTTGTGATGAATAAAATTTGTTAAACAACGCTTTCTCGTGTCGGTACCGCGAAACATTTTGCCCTCGATATGGTTAACATGTAAAGCGAAGCGACTCGGGCTATTTTGGAAAAAAATGAACGCTCTTTAAAATAAACCTTAGTGTTATAAATTATAAATACAAAATATGTTGTTACCAAGGGATTTAAAAGGTATATTTTGGGGAGTTTTCCGATTGATGCTTTTTTCAAGTTTAACAAATATATGTTGTAGAACTTTTAAAACATCCATCCATCTCTTATTAGAATGCTTGCAATCCCATGTCCTAACAAACGTGCGTACTGAACAAGAAGTTAAAGCCAAAGTCTTATTTCTCGCGTGCCTCTATCTTACTACATACCACGTTCGGGGTAACACGAGGGGACTTAAGGAGTGGTCATTATTAATGCTGGGGAGGGGCCGGAAGGAATTGTACTAGGTCATGAAACTATTGCTGACAACTTTTTGGGGGTATGAAAACTCTTTAAATGAGAGTGATGGGCTATGAAACCTTTTCAAGATTTCAGGGAAACTTTAAATATCTAGTGAACAATAATTGATAACAAGCATTTGCGTACAGTGTCAGGATTTTCTTTAGTCTGCACCTCACCCAACCCACCCCCACCCCCCTAATTTTTGGCAACATATTTGTACTTTATAGTCAAGATATCATGAACTGTCAATACTCTAATCTTCCACCTGATAAATTATATATGTATATAATTATGGATTATGTCTTCAATAATTTATTGATCTGTGTTTGGTAGATACACAAATCAATAAATATGCTGCAGTTTTTCTCATCAATGCAAATGAAAAAGAATAGCCAGCACAACGCACAGTTTTTCTCATACAATATTTCGGGTAGCCATACTAGCCTTCTTCTGATGTATGGCTAGTATAGCTAGTCGAAATATTGTATAAGAAAAATTTTAATTCTGTGTTGTAGTGGCTTTTCTTTTCCATTTACATTTGAACTTCGTGAGCCCAATTCGATCACTTCATTTATCCAACGCATACCGGTGGAATTGATGTGTCGTGGTTTTAAATTCTTTTTTTTTTGAAAATTTTTCATCAAGGTCTGCGTCAACTGCGTCAAATTTGTTGTTCTAACTGAACACACACATAATAGGATAGCACACCAAATTCAGTTGAAATGATAAACTAGACAGATTGAATCGAGCGAAAACAGCGCGCATGCCCACATGCCGTAAGCCGAATTTTTGGCTTGTGCGCTGGCCCATATTATCAGTGTTTTTTTAAGCTACTTTCTTCCCAATAAATGCTTAATTCTTAATTCTCCCTTTAATTTATTTTACAGAGGCGTAGCGCGATCATCTCTCCACATTTGTTTGCAAATCTAATACACCGATAAAATTCACCAAAGATTTTAATATAGATGTGAATTTGTTTTCCTGTCAAATACGGCCGCGGGGAATCGAAGTAAATCAATAGAGGTAAATTAGACAAGGAGTGAAACGCCAACTCTAGCACTTGGGATACATAATTTTGTAAGCTGCGGAGGTTTTTTTTTTTTCCCAAAGACGTCCACAAAACTCATTACTGGGCTACCTGTGGTAAGTCGTCGTTGTCGTCGTTGTCAACAAGACAAAATTTTGATCTCAATAATTAGTCCTTGCGGCGCCAGTTAAGCACATTTTTGGGACTTTGGACTAACAAAATTCATTTCTTGCTCGATCGTGGTGAGGGAAAGAAACAGAAATTATAAAATGTCGGGAAACAATCTGATTCTTACGCTCAAATAATTTACAAATGCACACTGTTTTAGCGGTTGACCGACACTAAACTGGAGATGGTCATGAGCGTACATGAATGGCTCGTTTCGCAGATTCAAGGGAATATTGAAACAAATAAATGAGTTACTAAATGAGAAACTCGCAATGCCATTAAATGAACTAGGAATCCCAACTCATCGAGTTTAGAATCGAGTTCAAGCTGCAAGGGATCTAAATAGGGAAATAAACTCGCGATCGCCGTTTTGCATTTCGCAGAAGAAGGATTTCAGTGGCAGAACGAGCAAGTAGTTTTTATACAATTATATGATTACTTTAATCAAAATTGCTTTTCTTCGTTTATATATGATTACTTTAATTAAAAGTAGTTTTCTTCGATTTTGTCAAAAATAGTCGAGTGGTAGTTGTTAAAATATCAGTTTGGTTGCGTTAATGTTACCGTGATGTCGACATGAGAAAATCTTGTGTGTCACCAGCTGAAATTTATACTTTAATGTATCACTATTAATGAAAATATTCAAAATACAACAAAAGACAAGGAAAAACAGTTGGAGATTACGACTGGGCTTACCACAGGGTAGCCAAGTAATTAAGTCGTTATCTGACTCTGGCATTAATGATTTTGAAGTATATTGAAGTTGAGAATATTCTATCTCGCCTATCCACTTCAATTTTTCAGGGACGAGAATATGAAAATCGCCAGCAACTTGTACATTGGTGTTTTAACGTACGAGATTGTTCATCTCGTGTTTATGTGCTTATAACATTTCTTACTTCTGCTAAAATGAGGTTCGCTCTTTTTTCTTGAAAAGAAAGAAGAAAGAAAAGAGAAAAAAATTAATTGTTTCAAGGGAAAAAGAAAAGAAAAGGACGAGTCCACTGCTGACTCGAACCCCAGACCTTCTGCGCTTTTAAGGCAAACGCCCGCCCTAACCACAAAGCTACAATCTTGCTGTCTGGCGCGGCCGCTAAGCTTGACATGAAAAATATCAACTCGGCGTTTTCGTTCGAGTAAAATCGTTTCAATTTACACTGCATGCACTTAAGGTTCAAAAAACATAGAAGGTAAGTTTCTTTGTTTTATAAGATTTTATTTAGCGAGAAAAGAAAAAAAAAATTAGTACCTAACGAGTTCAGAGTCGAACTCGGGACAGCAAAAAGCTTGCTTTGCCTTTGAGAAAGTTTTTTTCGTGTCTCACTAGAAGCTGTGTTTTAGTTGAGCTAGGTACTCTTTAAAGAGTTTCTATGTCCACCGGAAAGCTGCTTCGATGGCATTTGATGGCGACCTCTTCACCTTTTCGAAAAAAAGCTCATGATAACTTTCACAATCCCACTCATGACCCGACCGCATGAAGAAACAACGCACAATGAAAATTTAACAGATTAAGGGAAAAGGTCAAAACAAAGGTACTTCCTAGGAACCCAATTTAGGGGGGTGGGGTATTATGTGCCGCCACAAACCACCTTTTTTCAAAAAGGCTGAATTT
>JAOBRD021139692.1:0-10906 GCA_027575215.2 Hydrozoanthus sils | reverse complement strand
GCTTGAGATAATATAAATAGCTGCCTGCTTAAAACATAGTAATTTCTGTTTTATTCTTTTACAAATGTATTGTATTGAGGGAGGTTACTCCAATAATTTTAGGGAGGAAGTGGGGTTACTCCAATAATTTTAGGACGGGGGTGTGCCCCTGGCACCTAACCTGTCCATGAAAAGCTACAGAATGCTCTCGATACAAGGAAAGCTTTTAAAAACAGTTATTGACAAATTTGTAATCATAACAAGTGAATTAGTAGGTTTTGTTTGATACCAAATGCATACAATTTCGAAATACTCGGTCGAGACGGCGATATTATTTTCTGGTCATGGCTTTCTGAATAGCTTTCCTTTTGTAAACTTAGAAAATTTCTGTTTCGAATTCTGCCCTATGCCAGTGTTCTAAACTCGATTACATTTGACAGCTTGTTCCTGACCTAAAACGTGTTTCTTTACCCTCAGTTACCCTGTTCTTGACAAAAAACCATACCCTGTACAGCGCCATACCAACACAGTCAATATTTATTGGGTTACCACCCCCCTCCCTCCCCCCTTCCTCTTCCCGGCTACTGAACACACCCGAACCTGAGTAATGGGAGAGAAAACAATTTGTTGCATTCAGTCGGTTTCTTGCTTCCGGAATATTTGCGCTGGACAAAAAAAAATGTGTACAAAACCAATAATTTTTTTCAGATCCTGCTTTTTGGGCCTTAAAAACTTTTTCTTATAAAGAAAAGCCTGTGTGCCGTATACGTAAAGCAGTCCCTTCTTTCGCCGGGAGATCGAAAATCCAAGCGCGCTCATCAAATGAGAGACTGGGAAGAGGAAATGGTGCGCGGACGGGACGAAAAAGACGAAGAAAGGAACGGGCCCCTCGCCCCATTCCTTTTTGCTCCCGTCCGCGAATCTCTTTCCTCTTCCCAGTCTGTGTCATGAATGCGCTTGGATTTTCGACCTCCCGGCGAAGGGACTGTTTTGAAGTCTAGTTTAGTGTTTACTTTGCAGTTTGTCAGCATCTTGCGAAACCAAGCCCGAGGAGAGCCCGAATTAGAATAATGGCCGCGCAAGTACAATCAAAGGATGTTGCTTTTGCTTTTAATAAGTTTGCACTCGATGTCTTTGGAGTCTTAAGAAAAAGCCAGAACGAAAATATCTTCTACTCGCCGAGCAGTATCAGTGTTGCTTTGGCCATGACCTATTTGGGAGCGAAAGAAAGCACAGCAACTCAAATGGCCAAGGCGTTGAATTGGGAAAAAATCCCAGAAGATGAACTTCACAGTCAAATTAAAGCATTCCTTTCTTCCATGAAAGCAGCCAACACGGATAAGATGAAGCTAGCAATGGCGAATAGACAGTTTTTGCAAACCAACTTTGAAGTCGTGAAAGAGTTTAAGGAAAACACTGCCAAGTACTACGATGCAGAGGTAGCATTAGTGGACTACAAGGAGAACACCGAGGGAGCTAGACGAGAGGTATTTTAATACTATGATTCATCTTTATTGAGCAAAGGTTGAATGAGAAATTAAGAGTTTGAGTATTCGATATACACTTTCATTTTCATTTTCTGTACTTTGCGTCTGCCCTAGCTAGAATAGAAAAATAGGCAGTCGAAGACTTAATACTTGGAATATTCCAGCTTAGCTTTAGGGCTTTTGTGTTTTAAAAGTTGTTCATTAGCGAGTTATTTATAGATGCCTTCCGGAAGACCTTACAGCTCGCTTTTTAAAGGGAATTTTCACTGTGAATCGTTCGATCAGGTATTTCGGTTTTGTTCAAATGCCCGACCCCCCGGGACACATCCTGGTGTTAAATTCCTGCCCCTGCGGGCATGAAAGTTGGTCAAATGCCAGGGGGGGATGTTTAAGCTTTGATTTGATCGATGCATTAACTTGAAGAAAGTCCGGTGTCACAGCAGATCCACCAAATAATCCACCAAATCTGCTAGCAGATTTAGTCCCCCTTGGACCAAATAGCGGCGGATTTGGTCTCCCCTCCGCGGATTTGGTCCCCCTTCACTATCAGCTTCGAAACTCAAAATATGGCTGCTACAAGTCACAATTATGAACCAACCAAACCAAGATTTGGAAATCAACAAGCAATTAATTATTCTTTAACGTTTATGTTTTTGATTTTTAAAACTTGTGGAACTTAAAATCTATGTCAGTATATGTTGTTTTTATTCTGGAATTGTTGATCATCGATTTGTACTCGATCAATGCCATGTACTGGTCATGCAGCTAAATGATTATATACATAGACTCTGAAAAACAAATAATTCTTTGGACTTTTAAGAGACTTAAGCAATCATCTCACTTTACATTAACTTATCTTAACATGAAAATTTTAATTTCATTAAACCTGCAACCATTGTCTTCTTCACTTACTGGAAACGCTCCCGCTTCGAATTAAAAAGACGCACTGACTTTCTCAAACACAATTGACATTAATTAGGGTGTTATCCCAATAGGATAGGTGCAAGCTAAGACTAACCGCAAGTTTTAAGAAAAAAATTTTACTGTTATGTTAAAAGCTTTTCGCTTTAGAAAATCGTTCTTCCACAAACCAGATATTTACGAATTCTGCCCACAAAACGCATTATTGATCCTAAAATGGCCTCACGGTAGATTTTCATTCAATTGCAAGTCTGTTTACTGGTCAGTGGTGCAAGAATCTTTTTTTTTATCCTTTCGATCAGCTTTTAGTAGCACCTTTCAGTGTCTTTCAATATTTTTTTACCAAGCTCTTTAAACTTATCACCTAAGATGAAATGTAGTGTTAGAAAAGTATCACACACTAACAAGAATAACAAAAGCTTTATATTTCGTCCTTCTTGATAATTTCAAACTTTTCAGGACAAAATTATAAAAAATTGTCACAACATTTAAAACACTCGCTGACAAAAATATAGGCGTAATTTAATCAAAATTTGAGGAACATAAACACAAAGGAAGTCATAGTCATCAAACAGAGATAGTCAGATTGCAGTAAGGGCACACAGGTTTTATGGCTATAAAGTGTCTCAAAATGTCTATAAATGCATTTCAATGATGTTAAAGTTTCAAAATCCACCAAAAACTCAATTGTGGAAAGCTTTTTGTGGGGGACCAAATCAGCGAAAGGGGGACCCAAACCGTTAGCGGATTTGGTCTGGGGGGACGGAATATGCTAGCAGATTTGGTTCGGGGGAACCGAATCTGCTGTTACACCAGCTTCAAATATATTACTATCATGTTTATTCACAAAGAAACTAGTTAGTCGCTTCAAGACATCAAGCAAGAAGAATGTATCTTTGCAGCAAACTTGCATTTCCGTTTTGACTTTTCTATTGAATTCAGATATAGTCACATTTGGTCTTACACAGGGGCTGTAAAATGTTCTAACTTTTCTCGACCAAAACAGAATCTACCAATGGGTGTTAGTAAAGTGAAGACTGGTGGAATGCGGAATGCAGAACAGGCAGAACACCAATACATTTTTCTTTTATTATATATTTCTTCAGTAGTTTGGGTATTTCTCATGAAGAAAATTCTTTTAACCAGTACGAAATGTGACATTCACTTTGTGGATAACGTAAAAAGGAGAAAACATGAAAATAATTACTCTTGATGAGTTCCAGTCCTTGTCAGCAGAAGAACTGGCATGTGACAAAACACTAATTCGTCTCTCATTGCATGATGGGCAATTAGTTTTTGAGAGCAATTTTTTTATAAATGAATTTTGTCGTTCCACAGTCTTTGTTTCTTCTTCATGCTTTCATTTTGTTGCTTGCATTTTTGAGGCCCTGAACAGGCCCCTAGCAGGGAGAAAATATTAACCGAGGAAGTTAGAATATAAGTTTGGCTGTGATGTGAGCTTCCTTTGTGTGGGTGTCGTAGGCTCTGGGGGCATGCTCCCCGGAAAAATTTTGAAAACTTATCCTTTGGATCGCTGGAAATGCACCAAATTTATAAAATTGGGGCATATTATATTCCAGGTATTCAAGACAAATTTTTACCCAAGCAATGTTGATCACACAGATCTCTGTAAGTGTGGCAGCAATTCGACTTTTTGGCCAGATTCCGACAAGCCACACAGCTCGACCACAACTCCGATTCTTCTCATCAGTCAACAGACTTTAATTTTATTCTCCATAATAAATCTGCTAACTTTTAGTTATTGTTATTGTTACAATACAATATATTATATATGTAGCTTATCCTTTCTGTTTGCTGAAAAAGCCTCCATTTTGTTGCTCACAAGTCCGATAAAACTGTTGGTCCAAAAAAAAGAACTGCCAAACAAATGACACCTTTTTATTACTGAATGGCATAAATTGACAACTTATTCAATACTACCATTACATTCTTAAAAAGTCACATGCTACTTACAGCTTAGATTGCGGTTGAAGCTGTTTTACATAACCTTGCACGGTATTTTTTTTCTAAATTTTACCGAGGTAAGTGCCTCAGTTTGCCTCGCAGTGGCTATGTGCCTGCTGAAAATGCAATTTTTTACAGTTTAAGTTGCGTTGTATTTATAATGTATTATAGGCTCTCAAAAACCTTAGTACACGGGAGAAACTAGATGATCTAAAACTTGTTTATTAAAGATTACCCAAAATGACTGATTCCCTTTGGTTCTTGAGTAATCAAACATGTTTCATGTCACTCTGATGTTTTAGAACCTCTTTTGAAGTGAGCACTACATAATACTGACTTGCATTCTGGCGAAAATCCGCTTGAAATAGCAAGTTATTCAAACACTTGGTTCACTTTTTCTATATGCTGTTATTGTTTACAATCTTTACTCAAACTACCAGGATGCTTGTTGAGAAGACACGAAAGACCAAATTGACCCAAGTTTTGAAACTAAAGATTTTATAAATTTCGTTGTGAACGGATGTATGAAGACGAAAGTCAGAGCACAAATGTCCTGTTTCATTGTTTATTTGTCCACCAAAAACACATAAACAGTCGATTAAGTAATGGGGAAGTTCCAAAGGTTGGAACTTGGGTTAAACCCCCAGGGGGTGTACTCCAGGGACAAAAGGGTAGGGATGACTGTTGGAAAAGTTCCCAAAATACCCTAAAAAATCCAGAGCTAAACATTTTTCACCCTAAAAAAATACCTCAATTTTAAAATTACCCTAAAAAATACCAACTTAAATCTGAAATTTTTCCCTGGGTAGCTAGCGGGTTGGCGCTAAGTAGCCTTGTGTTGTGCTGAATATGATATACAGTGAATAAAGGAGCACATATACTATAGAAGGTTCACCAATGGACGTCTTTTAAAATTTCTTATCAGTATGCACGTTTGCTAAAACATTGGATTGCTTGCAGTCCAATAGCTTGGCATTTTTAAACCCTAGAAAATACCAAGCGTCGGACTTCTTTTTATAATTCCTAAGAAATATCGGACTGGTAATTTTAACCCCTAAAAATACGAGGGTCACACCTACCATCCCAATATAGGAAGTACGCCCTCCCCCCAGGGTTAAATCGTTTTGCAAATTAAGCAAGATCCCCATTACCATAGCAACTTGTTACTTGTTTTTTTGGTGCATAAATAAACAATGAGGCAGAGCACCTGTGTAGTAAGTTTAGTCATCACGTGTCCTTCAAAACGACGTTTATGAAGATTTTTCCTTTCAAAACTGATGATACTTTAGGCTTTCGTATCATTGCAACCACTCATTTGATTGCAAAATGATAAGTTTGTACGAGAACTGGATATCATGAACTTCATAATTGCCAAAGGATTTAGTGTAACGCTCTACAGTTTCTAATTTACGACCAAACATGCCTCTTAAAACCATAACGTTTTTTTTCATCATTTTCTCTATTACTGTAGCAACGGACCATATGATTTTGCACAAACGTTAACAACTAGATACCACAACCAATACCAAGTTTGGTGTTCATATATATATATAACCCATTTAGAACGAAAGTTATTTTAAGTTTCGATAACACTAGCGGATTACTCAACAATGAAAAAATATTTACCAACGCAGTATTTTCTACACCTTATTGTTTGTTTCAGCTACCAGAAAAAAAATTATTGAAAATCTATTTTTTATACTCATTTCGCAATTGTCAAAATAGTTTTGTTCGAGAAAAATACTGAAATTATCAGTGTTCTGCCTGTTCCGCATTCCATATTCCATCAGTCTTCACTTTACTAACGCCCTCTATCAATGCCAAATCAAAAACGAGTCGCATGAAGTGATCTGTTTATAAACTTGTTGTGAGCTCTTTAAAACAACCAAATCGTTTGAAAACTTACTGCAAATCCCGTCCTGACATGATTATTTCCCGTTTATAACGGATTTAAGAAATAAAATTGCAAAAATTTACGAAATTTAACTAAAAATATGTGTAGAATTTATGTAGACAAATTACAAATGAAGTGTCAAAATTAAGGTCAAATATACAAACATTTGATTGCTACAACTGACAGAATAAAAAGCTCTTCATAAAAATCACTCCATAAATGCATAGTTTTTATTGTTGAATAAAAAATGGTACTAGCTCATTTGCACGACGGCAGAGAGTTAAATACAGAATCAAAGTATATGATTCGAGTCGGAGTTTAAGCTAAAGAAAACAAACTGACCTGCAACACTGTTGGAAAGAATACAATCAACACATATTGTTTGAATGCCGTGCATATTGATAACTGCTGCAAAAAATCATGAAGACATTGTACAACATGTGGTCTCTTTTGTGTTTCTCGAACAGCGATGAAAAAAGTGGGCAACCAACAGGAAATCTCTTGAGCAAAAGCTTCTTCAGCAACACACATCACACGCACATAATGGTGGTCCTTTAAACATCTTAGCTGTTTGGCAAAATGCCACTTTCTCTTGGAAACCTTTAAGTTTACACCTTCAAAAAGTCTCTGGAAAACCATACTGAGTACAGTGTTTGAATGCTGTGCCTGGTTTATAAAATAGAATAATGACTGAACATCACAAAGAATTTTTTTTACCTTAAATTGGAGATCACATGGAGAAGATTGATGCAGCTCCAATACTTTTGCAGTCAATATATATTCCACAAATAGCGAAAAAATATAGGTAAAACTTGTTTTCACAGATTGGCCGCCGAATGCTTGCTGTACATACACAAAGCAAACCCGACATCCCTTCGTGACTCATTCGACAAAAAAACCCCGAATTTCTTTTGACTAATATCACGGCCAAAAAGCTGAAGATAAACCGAAGATTGGAGTTACATTACTTACATCCAAAGCATAACATAGAGGATACTGCCTGGTTACCAGGCAGTAGCCACAATAAATTATCATGATCGTAACGAAAGTAATCCGTTTTGCACACACTTTGTTGGACTCTACCGATTTTTTGTAGGTTTTCGGACAATTTACCAAATCAAGTCCCTTTAAACAACTTCCAGACAAAGAAAGTAATACATCCTTCAAAAACAAACTCAACTTTTTTCACTTTTGTGACAACTGGGAAGCTAATGATAATGGGGAGTCCAAATATATTGTATCTTCAACAAGAGGCTTCAGAAGCCTACACTGGGTTGCCTGTTGATAGCTGAAACAGTTAATACTTTCAGTGCAAAGTGTGAGTGGCTTCATAATTAAAAGCCCGTTTGGACTTAAAATTGAATGGAATGGAACGGATAGAAACAGGTACCGTTCCCTTAAAAACATGACCGTTTATACAAGCAACAGTTAGGAACGGGTTGGATAAAAATTGGGTCCATAATCAACATGATCTGGAACGGTTAAAGTACTGTTTACACGTGTTCTTTTGAGGGTCTGGCCCAGAAAACTCAAGGAGGTTTGGTAACCAAAGGAGTTTTGAGTGTTTAAATGGTGAAACGAGAGAAAAAAGAACGGGTACTGAACCAATTTTAGCCGATCCATTCCCAAAAGGGAGCACATGTGGTTGCGGGCACATTTATCCAATCCGCTCCACTTTTTATGCAATCCATTCAACACTTTTCAAGTACTGTAAACGAGCCATTTTAAGTGTCCATTGAGCATTCAAGGGTGGAGTGAGTCAAAATCACTGACCTGTACTTAATATGCTAAGCCAATAACAACTCTCCAGGGCCCAGTTGTCCAAAGGATGATTAGCATTATATTTCTAACAGGTCTCTGTTCTTATTACTCACCTTAGGTTGACTGATTTGCACTGTAATTTGAGAATTTGCAAGTTTTTTTTCCTGGGGAATCTGAGCAATATTTCAAAATAAAACTGTAAACTTTTCCTTAAAGAATAAATTGCTGATTGAATTTTTGCTTTGAAACAAAAACTGAAATAAAACCCAAACTATAAACTTGCTGCATTTTCATTGTTATTTATAATCCAGAAGATGTTTTTTTTTTAATGTATTTTTGAACTGCATGTCTCGTGCAAGATGCTTAACAGGAATTCTGGTTCACTCACTTCTTCACAAGAGACGCTAATCAAAATAACAGGAGCTTCATTATCTTAAACAAGAAAATACTTAAATTCATGATAGATTCATTAAATGCTTTGTGTATTCATAAGATGAATGAGATTTATTAGAAAAATTACATGGGAGAAAATCGTCGATAAACCGCTGTCACTAAATACAATGTAGGGCAAATTAATCCTAGTAACAATACAATTAGTTGTCACAGTCATCTGAAATTAACTTTGGGAAAATTGTAGACAAATTAGTCACTTGGAGTGGGGCATGTTGCTTGTAATCTCTGATCAAGTTGTTTCACTCCGGACACATGTTTTTGAGAGAGTCCGCCATCTTGGCTAATCGTTGAGACTAATGTTGAGTTTAGTAATACTAGTTTACAGTTGAAACACGGTGTCAGCTTGACAGTGGTGCAACTTGCAATGTGATATCGAAAGAAACCCTTCAGCAGTGCCTGGTTGAAATTAGTTTGGAGAAGTCATCGAGAGTGCTAACCATGTACAACAAGTCCACACTCAAACCAGTTGGACAGTGTAGCCGGCAGTTATACAACTGTAAGAATGGCACAAGCTATGAAGTGGAGTTCGTTGTCCTTGAGTGCGGAGTTGTACCTTTGTTAGGTAGTGAGACAATTCAAGCAATGAATCTAATAAGTGAAAGTTTGATGTCAAGAGCCAGGCGAGGCCAGTAACCAAAGAGGTGTTGCTGCAAGAATATACAGATGTGTTTGAAGGAACTGGAAAGTTTGAAGACCCATATCATCTCGGGAGTCTTATATGAGAATGCAGTCCCAGTAGTTCATCCACCCCGAGGAGTGCCAATAGCACTAAGAGAAGAGCTTAAAGCAGAGCTCGAGCGACTACAAATGCTCGAAATTATTACCCCAGTGTCTGAACCTACGCCTTGGGTGTCCAGCATGGTAACTGTACGAAAACCAAATGGTCAGTTGGGAATTTGTATCGATCCAAAGGACTTGAACAAAGTACTCCAACGAAGTCATTATCCCATGCCCACTATCGAGGAGGTCTTACCAGAACTTGGCAAGGCCAAAGTTTTCAGCACATTTGATGTTCGCAGTGGTTTCTGGCATGTACCGCTCAATGATGATAGCTCCCGCCTCACAACCTTTAACACTCCATTCGGTCGCTTTCACTGGTTGAGACTCCCCTTCGGCCTTTCTTAAGCTCTTGAGGAGTTTCAGAGGCGTCAACACCAGATAGTCGAGGCCTTCCAGGGGTTCTAGCCATTCATAATGATATTCTGTTGTATGGTGAAGGTGATACTCTTGAGCAAGCAGAGAAAGACCAAGATGTCAAATTGCACAGGCTGATGTAGCGCTGCCGTGATTACAATGTCAAGTTAAATGCTGAGAAAGTCCGTTTGCGACGCAGTGAAGTTCCCTTCATTGGACATGTACTTACTGATTGTGGTTTGAAGCCTGATCCTTCAAAGGTCCAGACAGTGCTAGAGATGCCTAGGCCCAGCGATGTTGCTGCAGTGCAACGGTTTATCGGGTTTGTCAACTATCTAAGCAAGTTCCTACCTAGACTCAGTGAAGTATGTGATCCCCTTCGCCAGTTGACTGTTAAGGAAATTGAATGGCATTGGGACAATGCTCAGGAACAGGCTTTTGAGAAAGTGAAGAAGTTGGTCACTGAGGCTCTCGTATTAAGGTATTATGATCCCAATGAGGAGCTGACCTTGCAGTGCGACTCGTCCGAGAGGGGCCTGGGCACAGTGATAACCCAGAATGGCCAACTGGTGGCATTTGCAAGTCGTGCGCTCTCAGACACAGAGACACGGTATTCTCAGATTGAGAAAGAGCTTTTGGATGTGGTCTTTGTGGTTTCAGCAATACACATACGGCCGTCGTGTCACCGTTCAATCCGACCACAAGCCTCTCGAAGTTATTGCAGAGAAGCCTTTGTTTGCTGCTCCAAAGCGACTTCAGCGTATGCTTTTGCGTGTGTAGGCCTATGATGTGAACATTGTGTATCGCAGTGGAAACAAAATGCAGTTAGCAGACACGCTGAGTAGGGCATACTTGCCACCAATGACTAGACTCCTATTGACATTGAAGTTGAGGCCATAAACATGGCATAGGATGTACCGATTTCACCCGATCGTCTGGATGACATTCGGGCCCGTAATCAAGTTGATGAAAAATTGGGTGTCTTGGCCCAGATCATACAGTCAGGGTGGACTGCAACCAAGAATGAAGTGCCCTCAGAAGCTCGTCCATGTTTCGATGTCCGTGATGAACTGTCTGTTCAGGATTCGCTCATTTTTAAAGGGAAAACAGTGTTAGTCCCCAAACTACTTCAAAAGGATATGATTAAGCGAGTGCACTCAACCCACCTTGGAGTTGAAGGATGTTTGCGCCGGGCAAGAGAATGTCTCTATTGGCCAGGGATTAATGTATTTCTCGTTGCGATGTCTGCCGGTCATGTGATACCAAACAGTCAAAAGAAACTTTGCATCCACATAAAGTACCAGATCGCCCT
>JAOBRD021139581.1:0-10907 GCA_027575215.2 Hydrozoanthus sils | reverse complement strand
TAGACTATAAAAAAAAAAAAACCTCCCTCACGACCATGAAATTTCTGAAAAAAGGACGCTAACCAACTTTTTTTTTTTTACTTGGCCTTAGTATGGGTTTCTCCCAGGCTACACGGCTTGACACTGTAATAAACATCGCACGTGTGTTAGAATAAAATAACAATAATAATAAAAATAATTTTGCATAATAACAACTATGTAGTGATAACTCCCCCAAGGGGCGTTTTTTAGTGTCATAGTTAAAATTCCCAACAAACATGACTTCGATTAAGAATCCCAACTGGTTTAAGGCAGACCAGTTGGCTGTTTACAAGCGTGGTGGATTTGACTCTGGGATCACCGAAGCCAAATCTTGTCAGAGGTCAGAGTGGGGTTTGTACCCGGGACAACCGCATGAAATCCGGCACCCTAACCACTGAGCCATACTGCCTCCACACAATAGATGGCAATAAGTGGACAGGTAGTTTGCAGTTGCTCCAATGTTTCTATCTTTTCGTTCACAACAACTCTTCTTCGACTTCTCAGAACCTCACCAAGCAATTACAGATTTTTCCTTGTCTTTCAATTTCAATTCATTCAATTCAAGGACTCTTTCTTGACTTACAGGTACCCTTTTATACAAATTTAAGGTCCTTTCCTGGACTTTTAAATTTTTTTTTTAACAAATATAGGGACTTTTTTTGAACTTTCAAGAACCTTTCAAGAAAAGCTAGGGGTGGCAGTGAGGGTAGGTCTACCCTCTAAAGAGACAACCCGTGAAAGCTAGAAGTGCCAGTACGTGGGGGTAGGTCTATACCCTCTAAGGAGAAAATTCATAAAAGCTAGGAGTTACAAGTGAGACTTCTGATAAAAGCTATGGGTGAGACTAAGGTGGGGGGGGGAATAGGTCTACCCTCTTACGAGACTCCTCATAAATGGTAGAAGTGGCAGTCAGAGTAGGTTTACCCTCTAAAGAGACTCCTCATGAAAGCTAGGAGTAGCAGTGAGGGTAGGTCTATACCCTCTAAAGAGACAACTCACAAAAGGTATGGGTGGGAGTAAGGGGGGAGGTCAATCACCTAAACAGACTCCTCATGAAACTAGGAGTGGCAGTGAGAGTAGGTCCATACCCTCTAAAGAGACAACTCATGAAAGGTATGGGTGAGAGTTAGGGGGTAGATCTACCACCTAAAGAGACTCCTCATAAAATTTAGGAGTTTCGGAAATGCAAATTGAAGTACAGCCTAACAGGGAACAAAAGCTTGCTTTTTCCAAACCGTGTTTGCAGTTATGTTTGCTAATCATGCGTTGTTGTTGATATTTCAGTTGAATATGCCAGAAAGCGTTGTTTCGTCCAACTGTAAAAAACCACCTTTTAACATGTGCCATAACTTGTTACTTACGGATAAAACGTTTAATACTTGGACAAGGTAGAGTTCTTGGTGAGCTCTTCGTCTTTTGACTACAACATTACACAACGTTTGCTTATATTGAATTTAGCCGCTGATTACAACTGGGATTTAAAATTCAATAGATAACCTAACGTCACGGACGTCAAAAACTATCTAATTTTTTCAATAGTATAAACTGCATTATGGCTCCGGAAATTCATTATGTATAGTATTTACTTCATAGCTGTGCATACACTATACAAGCATATTCGATTGGTGTAGCTGAATTATATTCAACAACTGTAGAATTTATTCAAGAGAAATAAAATGACAAAAACAGTATAAGTTCTTTTCATTTTTATTACACATTGTAGTAATAATTCTGAATTGTAACATCACCATGGTTTGAGAGAATACTATTTGTATAGAAAATTGCGTCGATCACAGCATTCTTCAGTACACCCGGTGATATCCTTATGAGCTTACATACTTTGGACCAAACTTAACTCTCCCCATTCCCCTTTCTGATAACTTCTGCCATTCCACCCTCATCCCTCCCCCCAACGTATCAGTTCCTAACAGATGTCTCACACCTTAAACCGACTGACGCTTAGTTTAATGGGCAAGCGAATTTTTAACCCATGAAGAACTTTCTTATACGGTAAGTTACAAGTTCGTTTCGATTTTTCTTTTATAGATTGGGCATTTGGAGACATTTGTGTATTTTCCTATATGTTATTTGGAATGCTCCTTTTTATTATAAAGAACGACAAAACCATTTTGTTGGCATGTCTGGCCCTATTTGATTAATATACCAGTAAAATAACGATTTCGAAATTGCCAATAAGGCTTAAAATCTCTCATTCTTTCTCTTTATATATACACATGTATATAGTGAGAGAGAGAGAGAGAGAAATAATAAGTAGTATATGTGTTTCTACATAATATTTCATAAGTGCATACATATATAGAATCAACATCGATTCTTTTTAGTTTTCTGTAACAGAAGCTTGAAACATGCCATATCTGTTGGTAATCTATTGGTTATAAGTAATTGAAATATATGCACGACTGATGATGCCAGAAATAAGATAGTGGCTGCAGACAATCCAGACAAGCTGTCGCCATTTAAATCGCTCATACCATCTGATATAGAATAATAGAACTTTTATAAAATATAATTTGAATTATCTAATATAATATTGATATAAAAATGAAACGATCGAAATCGCAAGTACTTTACATGAACCTCATACGCATTTGCAGAATTTGTGATTTTATTAAATTTGACATAAAATAACCAAATTCGGTTCGACTGATCATTGAAAACTTGTTTTATAAGTGTTGCCTTGCATTACAGGGTTGAAGTGTAAAAAAGGGCAAACGGATTCGTTTGAAATTTGCAAAGTTGGAAAAGCATTACCTAAATAAGTAAATGTGATACTGAAAACGTGATTTTTCGGGTGTTCTGGTTTTGCAATTGACCTTTATCAGGTATTCTAGCTTTGCAATCAACTTAATCGGGTGTTCAACTAGCTTTGCAATCGACTTTTATCGGGTGCTCTAGCTTTGCAATTGACCTTTATCGGGTTTTATAGCTTTGCAATCGACCTTTATCGGGTATCATTGCTTTGCAATCGACCTTTATATCGAGTGTTCCAGCTTTGCAATTGACCTTTATCGGGTATCATAGCTTTGCAATCGACCATTATCGGGTGTTCTAAATTTTCAATCGACCTTTATCGGGTATCATAGCTTTGCAGTCGACCTTTATTGGGTATCATAAACTTTACAATTGACCTTATCGGGTATCATAGCTTTGCAATCGACCTTTATCTGGTGTTCTAGCTTTGAAATCGACCTTTATCGGGTGTTCTAGCTTTGCAATCGACCTTTATCGGGTATCATAGCTTTGCAATCGACCTTTAGTGGGTATCATAAACTTTACAATTGACCTTTATCAGGTATCATAGCTTTGCAATCGACCTTTATCGGGTATTCTAGCTTTGAAATTGACCTATTTGGGCATTATGCAATGACGTCAGTAAAGATAGACCATAAGAAAATAGTAGATCTACTCAGCTCTGTCAGCCGCTGCAATTTGTACCTCACTCCAATTCTTTCATCCAGCTTTCTCCTTAGGTCCATAGTGGTAGACCTCGAAGGGGAACTCCATTCCATTGTCTCTTTCGAAGGGGAACTCCATTCCATTGTCTCTTCTCTTTACACCTAAAACAAAGTTAAAATCAAATTTATAACTGGCTGACCCAAACGTCGAGGATTCTAGATCGCTAATTAAGAATTGGTATCTGTTAAGTTTGAAAGACTAAAACAGCGTTTAATTGTGCTAACTTACTGTCTTTCCAGTCGGATGAAGGCCCATGTTTTTAAACAGTAAAGCAGAAGTTTGCTTTTTTCAATATTTTAAAGCCATTTTTTCAAAATACCGTAACTGCCCATTTTAAAAATTAAACGAAATCACAAAATACAAAACAACGCCAACCAATCTCATAATGACTATTTATGGCGAGGGTTTTAAAAGTTGGCAGTAGGGGCGCGGTCTTTAATTGAAGACTGGGGAGAGCCAAGGCTACTCCAACTTTTTTCACAGAGAACGGGGTGACAGTCTTTCGGCTTGTCTAAAACCGAAAGTGTTGCTGCCAGCATTTCACTCTACCGTAAACAAAACAAATTTTTATAAAGTCAGTTTTTGCATTTTAGGAAAAACGATTAAAAAAATGGATTTATGGAGTCGACTGTCGCATTCACTTGCTCGACGACTCGTTGAGAAGATAAGTCATTTGGATTAAAAGGTAGCGTATCTGCCACCATACGTCACTCACTTAATTTTCAAAGTTTCGCGTTTTGATGAAATAGTTTTAGCTTGATAATTTTTTTGTAATTTCATTTATTCTTCTGTTTTAAAGAACGACATATCACGATTTAAACTCACTGCGTCATCCGAGTTTTAATAATTCAATACTGTTTACTTGTGGTTGTATCGATTTCCAACATGTGCTCTTTACTTTGTAAAGAAACGCCTTGTTTTTCAGGATTTTTTTTTTTAACAGTTCACTTGGCTTCAGTCTATGTGTGTTCCTGTGTTGTGCTATCCATTCCCTGTGGGATTTCTCTTTTCTTTTAAAAAAATGCTTCACATAAGAAATCAAGATATTGTCTTTTGATGTACTTACTTTTCTTCGTGAATGCTAAACTCAGTTAATAGAATTTTTTTAAAACTTTGTTTGGAAGGAATTTTGCAATTAAAAATTGGTTGAGCTTGTAACCAGAGAGAGTTTGGCGTCTCAAAATGTTCTCAATCATGAATGGAAAATGACAGCAAATACTTTTTCGCAAATGAAATGACCATTTTAATTGTCTTCAATGGCTGAAATAGCAACCGTTCGAGTTAACCGAATGTAACAAACAAAACTGCAGATTCGAATTAAACTGGGTAAATTTAGTGGAAATGTTACTTTTTTCTAAAAAATTACCAGCATGTACTGTTTATATCTGTAAGACTTAAGGCAAGAGAAGAGAGTGGTGCAACCTGTCAACTAAAACTATTGAATTTACTTTATCATGAAAACCAAAACAACATAATCGTTGTGTTTTGGCTTACGTCCATTTAATTTTAAAGATTATTATAATCCCCCCTCCCCTCGACCATGTGCTTTGTAAGAAATTGTAAGAAACTTTATCAATTGGACTTTTCATGATTTTGTCGGAGCCTTTTTACCATTTGCTCTTCTAGCTAATCCCGTTTTCGGCGTTCCGTCAAAATCAACTCCATTTGTTGGAAAATTCTGACCTAAAATACAACCCCATTTTGAAAACACTCTATTTTATTCCTAAAAAAAAGACTGGGTGTGTTCGTCCTCCTTCTTCCTTGTCTAACGCTAGCTGGGCTAAGGCCGAATTCTAAACCACCCTTTGTAATGTACAAAGGCAACGCTGTCATTGATGAATTCAAAAGCTCTGTATCAAGCATTAAATTGAATAAAGATTCAGTTAAGCCTAAAAAATGGCAAGGATACTGTACTTTGCCCTAATTTTTAAATAGAAAATAGGTTATCGGGATAGATTAAAAGTATATGGGAGTCCTCTCCTTTGAGCCGTCGTCGAATGCTGAGGAAAACATACTTAGTTCGTTAAATGTAGTTCTGCTCGATTCTACAAAAACATGCATGAAACAAACAATAGCAATTTCGAGCTTTTATCATGCTTCGTAGTCCACGCATAGCAGATTTTAGAAATTTTTTTTAAAAATAGCCGTTACTGAAATTGGCCGAGCGGAGACTGGTACGTAGCCTCTACACGCTGGGTAAATTGTATGGTCCATTTTTACATTACGCTAAAACATACTTTTTGGAAAACCTACTCAGAAACAATTGTTAACCTTTACACTTCTAAGGGAGCCCAATGACGATTTTGCACATTTTCATAACTTTCATCTTAGTCACCAGTGACAACACATGCTGGGAGTCAAGTATCGCAATGTGCCACCGGCCGAATTGTTTCTCACTCAGTCTGTTGTTTCGCAACAAGGACAAAATTTCTCGAATTTTTCGTCAACTATCCCCTTTGTTTGAAGAAAAAGTCAACGCGCTGATGATTTTATAGAGTTTGCAGTTAACTTTTAAAGTACTTATAAATTCTCAACACCAATCAAATAATTTCGTTTTAAATTTCACTATAGGGATAATTAAGATGTCGACTAATATCAAGAAGCCAGAGAAACTTTTCAATTTGTTCATAAACAACATAAAACAAAGTGAATAACGTGATTTTATACGAAGGCCTGTAACGGAAGTGGGTAGCAAAATATTGTTTCCGGCACGTGGACTAAAATAGCTTGTCATAGTTACCGGATATCGAACGCGAAGGTGAACGTAACTCGTAAGGTGATCGTTTGGCTATAAAGAACCGAATTTGTTTCACTCTTCTAAGTTAGTTTTTTGGTTAAAGTTTTCGTTCTGTTTTGGAGCACTTATACTTTAAAGAAACTGTCCGAAACAACTCCCTCGGATGAGAGTCATATCCTTGCCTTGAGAAGGATGACCTTATATTTACAATTGCGAGACTTTGTCGTTGCGTTGTGTTTGTTAGCGAAAATTTGCTCGTCATATCAGCTTTTAGCACCCACTAGAAAATATCCCAAGTAACTAAAGAGTAAATTAAAAGTAGCTAATTAGCATATCAAATCAATTGTTCTAAACGAGTTTAGGAGTTCGGCAGTTAATCATTTATGCAGCATTTGTTGTCACAAGGAGTTTATATTAATACTTGAAGAACATTCTCAGATACATTCAGTTTGCAATACAACTCAGTTCATTTGGTTGAATGGAACAAGATATGATCTTAAAAGAGAGTGTTGACCTCGGATGGTAGAAGTTTACCATACTTCAGTGGAACCAGCCTGTGGTATTTTGAGTTGCTATGTCGATTTGACATTGTATTAAGTACGAACAAAGGAGCAGGCTATACTCTACTCTACCAGGCTCGAAGATCACAGACAGGAATCGCCACGGATCTACCACAAATTATATAACATGAACCCCGCAACGAAGTAAGTACACCCCGAGGCTACTTGGAAGACTATTGGAATTCTCCAAAATGAACAGAACGATTGAGAGTCGTAAACCCGCACAAGACAGCCAAGGCGGCCTGTCGAAGATTTCCAAAGTTTTCTTTGGAGTGGATATTTTTCAAGGTATGTGTTTATAAAGTTACAGCATATATACAAAGACAGATGTAGCTATATTGTGCAGCTTTACTTTGGCTTCGTATCTTATCATCTCGCCAAATCAAATACCTTACGAAAACTTTTGGTTTCGTTTTTGTAAATTGTATCTCTCGTTGTTTACTCTGAAGGACGTAAACCCTCTGAAAGTTAAACACTTTGGTGTGATTCAATGCATAATTTTTATTTTATGTACAATTGTTTCTTCAGCTGTTGCGTTGCTAACTTACAGGTTTATTGTGTGGGAACAATATGTGTTGGAAGATTAGTGCGATTTCGTTGATAACTAAACGGGTCTTGTTTTGATTTCTAACAACTTCCCGTATTTAGGCTTAGGGAGTACTTCAAACAGGGTTATTGTTTTGAATACGGAAGACTAAAGTTCTAAGTCCGCTGTGCAACTTCCAGCACACTGTCCTAACTAGTTCATTTTGACAGAAAAAACTGCTAAGTTTATTAGTGCTGTAAATTGCACTAAAATCCATCTAAGAACAAAACTAATCAACTAACTGCGTACACGGCTTAAGTAGTCAATATTAATTTAATTAGATATCGACCCACATACAGTACGTAATCACAACTAGTAATTCATAACCCTGTCGTCAAAAAGGATTTAGAGCTTGTGCGTCGAGTAACGTTAGTTGAATGGCCTGTGGGTATATTTTTACTTACAGTATAATCTTTGAATTTGAATAATAAACAACAGAAGTAATAAAGTGTGTCATCTAAAAATACATATCTGCTCAAGGCGAAATAATTTATCTTGCTAATACATTTCAACAGATTGATAACTTTGATCAACGCTTTCAGAATTCAACACCTTTAGCTACATTTATCTAAAAACGCATCGTTTAACCTAGGTCAATGCAATCATCAATACTTTAAAAGAACATTATGAAAGTGTAGGTGAAACTAAATGATAGTTAGATCATTTTTAATAAACGATATTTGTACACTTAACATGCATCAATCACTAGTCAATAATTAACAAATTACTATACTTATCCTGGTACCAAGGTAATATAAAACAATTGCACTGACCATATGCATTAAGTAAACTTTAATTTTGCTGTGTCATGATCATTTGAACCTTTTTCTTCTTTCATACCCAAATTCATTTTATTAGCATTGTTTCTATATAGATTTATAGGTTTATGATAGATTTAAATTGGAAAAAATATTTCTAGAAAAGTCAAGTGATTCTACACGTTTGTAGATTTTTAAAATTTTTGCATAGCTGTCAACTCTCCCGCATTTGGCGGGAGTCTCAAGATTTTCAACCCTTTCTCCTGGTCTCACGCATAACGGCTCAAATCTCCCGCTTTTTGGGGGTTTTCACTGAGTGACACAAGTAGAGTTTTCTGAACATTGTGGAAAGCAAAAATCATTGCTTGCACATATTATAAATTAATTCAAAACACCATGAATAAAAATGCTTTTGTCTTGGAGGTATAATATTTTCTCAGTCGTCAGCCAATCACGGACAGGGTAGCTTGCGAGAGGC
The DNA here is from genome assembly GCA_027575215.2 of Hydrozoanthus sils. Lineage (NCBI taxonomy): Eukaryota > Metazoa > Cnidaria > Anthozoa > Zoantharia > Hydrozoanthidae > Hydrozoanthus > Hydrozoanthus sils. The sequence goes on along the minus strand of JAOBRD021139581.1, from coordinate 2,290 downwards.
GTGTTTGTTGTTTCATGTTGTCTTCCTCGAAAATTCGTCATTCAAGGCCAGGGACGGGGTTCAATGGGTTTGTTCGCAGTCCCCCACAGGCTGCGAAGGTCCACCTTTATGTTAACCAACTAATTAAAAAAGAAACATCCTCGACCTGCACCTAACTGGAGACACTATTGAGTGATTTAAAAAAGTGAAAGGTTTAAAAACACGTATAGTTTAGCTCTGTTCTGATTTATAACTGTTTGTGAAGTACTACAAATGAAATTAAGCAAAAAAATGTGTTGCGCTCTATTACTCTGCAAAAAATATCGATCTTGCAGTTCAAAAAATTGAATGTTTTCCAGGTTTTAAGTTCGTTTTCAGTCTGAGACAACCAAACTTTCTAAACTTTCCAAGATAGCATGCCCCCAAACCCCCCTAGAGTCTCGGGCCTTGGGCGCTCGTTTGGTCCGTCTCCTAGTTCAATCGCACCCTCCCACAAACAATCCTGGCCGGCTGTATAGCTAAGGCGCAAAGTTTGGTTATCTTTAGTTCACATTAGTCCCAAGTCACCTGCATCTGGTGAGTTTGAACTTCAAAACCAGCTGTCCCGCCAGGCTAGCAGAAAAACCCCGAACTGTGTTCAGATTATGTATTTCCCACCAAATCTGTCAAATCCGATTGCTAAGTACTGCCAGATTTAATAGACTTTCAAAACAAAAATGAGTGCTACAAATCAAAGTGCCATTAGCTATCAGAACACTACTATTACTAAACGCAAACGTTGCGTCCAAGGCATGATTTCCTGTCTGCTTGTATTTGTCTACCAAGTGGTACATAAATGTATGCACATCGTGCTTAGTGCATTTTTGGCGTAATATTTTCCTGCAATTAAAGGTTCAGTGATGAATGATGTAATGTGTTAAATTTTCTCAATTTAAACGCAGAAAATAGGGTTTCAGGTAACCTAATTTTCAAAATTCTCCGGGGGAACATGCCCCCGGAGCCCCTTAGAATCTCGCGCCTTTGGCGCTCGAATGCACCCGCGAGTGACCCGTGTTGGACTAGCCTCAGAACTTTTGCTGCAGTGAAGAAAAGACCTTTAGTGACACTTTCCCACCAACTAAAAAGTCTGAATACAAAATTCAACTTTCGTGACTTTAATATTTAACAAGCTCTCAAGTTCTTTGCAGTCAATATCAGAACCAAATTATTTGTGAAGAGGGCTCCTCTAATTTCCCCTAACCCATCCACCCCCTTTCCCCTTCCCTCCCTCCCTAGCTTACCATCCAAAAAAAGGCAAACCTAAAATCTCAAGATTTTAGAATTCCGGGGGTTGACAGCTCTGCGAACTCTTCGTTTGGATTCAAGACTGAGAACGCGTTTACCTGAATATCGAATAACATGTCCACAGTTTATGGAAGAAATGGAAGATATCCGGGCGGTTTGCCTCCGATTCTGCATGTGCTGCGTACTTTCTCTTAATTCATGATAAAGATCGAGAGTCAATTAAAGGTGGAGGAGAACTTTGCTATGAATTTTGCTTCGTGCTTGTACTTTCAGTGGTCACTTGCTGCAGCTCAGACTGTTTTTACGGAACAGGTAACAGTTGAAATGAAGTCCCGCGTTTTACAAACGAAAGCTATCGCTTTTAATTTTTTGTATTTCATCAAAACAAAACTGAACTGGTTCGGTTTGGCTTTCTACACATTCGGACATTCAGCTATTCGCCAAACAACAAATCCCCGGCCATTGCAATAATGGTTTCGACGACACATGTCAGTATCAGCTGATGTAACAGTATCAGTATGGTTGTAAAACAACAAGGTATTAAACTAATAAAATTGTCAGTTGAGGGCAAGTCTGGATATCTGTGATCAACTGTTATTTGTCATTTTCAAATATTGACTTTGTCGATATTCCATGTGTTTGTTTAGACTGCAAGCAATCCCTTTCCTTTTCCTCGGAATCAGTTAAATTTAGAAGTTCAAGTAGCGAGTTCTGCAAGCGAAAACTATTTGTTTAGAAACTGCTGATATAAACCGGTTATCAGTCAACAGTTTGCAAGGTCGTGACCTGTGTCTGTGAACGGCGGAATGTTTAGCGGCAACTCATGACCGCCAGCACAATTCGCCAACATCCAGAACACTGAAAAAGGTAAAGATGACAACTGATAGTCCGTAGCTTGTCCATTTTTATAAAACGAAAGCCAAAACGACGATTTCGATGCCAAAGAAGATGACTACACTTGCTCGACGACCGCTTGTTATTCCTCCGCTTAAACTTGAAAACTTGTTCACCCAACACGAAATCAAGT
>JAOBRD021139373.1:0-10908 GCA_027575215.2 Hydrozoanthus sils | reverse complement strand
CCTGCCCAAATATGATGTTGTTGTAATAGCCCTGCATTCAGATTTTTTTTTATACACACCAAGGGTGACGTCTGTTATATGCATCTCTAAACAGGAGATCCAACATCCATTTTATCTTGCGTCATGTAGTTCTTTGCATTCAAAAGAACTTTTGATTTATTAGTGATGACAATTAGCTTTTATCCAGCAGATAGCTTATCCAGGCTTTGTACAACCGGGCCCTGGTCAATATTCTTTTGTTTTTGCCTGGCAATTGTCAGCACACTGACTAAGCTAGCCATACAAGAACAAAGATGGCCACAGTTTGAGAAGGTCTATTGTTATTGGTTTCATTTGAGCAAGCAAACTGATAAAATTATAAAAAATTAATCTCCTTTTGCCCTAATTAAGTAAAATGTCTTATTGCTTTAATTAATGAATTCTTCCAACAGGAAGCCATACTTTTCAAGTTTATTTACCAGTTTAGAGTTGTTTTTGTTTTTAACCTTAAGCAGCTTTAGTGTCTGATCAACTCTCATTTTCTTATTACCAAATGTCTTATTTTGTATGAGTTATACAAGGAGAAGTTAGATGTTGATGAACTGGCCAGTGCTGGAAGAGTTTAAATCAGAGCCTTGAGGGTTTTAGTCTATTAGTTTGTGAGAAATGGTTTATGCATTGACAGTTTGGATCAAGGTCTAGGGCAAGTAGCAGCAAAATTTTCCCAGTGTGATTTACAAAATTTTTTGGTCCAACATAACTTGAGAGAACTTGTCAACTCAATACAGAACTGTGTAAAGTTGTTTTAAAAGATCTAAATATGACAAAAAATTTAACATCTGTGTTGTTTTTCTCAGGGTCGGTGTCAGAGAGATAACTGTAAGTATCTACACCCTCCAAAGCATATAAAAAGTCAGCTTGAGGCAAATGGCCGAACAGTACAGCAGCAACAACAGATTGCAATGCAACAACAGGCAATAGCCACACAGCATATGCTTGCTAATCCTGCAATTGTGAGTACTGTGCTAGTTCTAAACAGTATTAATTTACTTATGCATGTCCTGAAAATGGAAGCACTTAGCAATTTTAGTGTTCTTGCAAACACCTATAACATAGAACTAAAAATTTTATTTATTATATTGAAAGAGCACACTGACATTAAGGGAGATTTTTAAGAGGGCTTTATTTTAAATGAATGCTTTTATACAGCTGGCTTTTCCAAAAAAGATCTATATGTCAGCTGTACATTTTAACACAATGCATTTTGAACCTTGCAACACTAAAAGAAGCTCTAGGAAGGTGACAACTGGTAAAATTCTTCCTTGTTTTAACCAAATTGTGTATTAACCATGTCGAATTTGAGGTTTACAGATTTTCTCTTTACATTTTTTAAATGTTAATGTGCTAGGAATTTTCTAAATTTAAGGTAAATGTACAAGTCCCCATCTTTTGCATGTTCATGAATTGAAGGGTCTAGTTCAAAAATGACATAAGTGACTTTTGACAGAGTTGTCATTTCTCCCTACATTATCCCTATTGTTTCTTCATAACTATTGGGAGAATTTAGCATTTCATACAAAGTCATGGGTTGTTTTTGCAAAAGACCCTTCAGTTGGTAAATTTGATGGATGTAAGCATTGTACACACTGCTAGAATCAGCAGCTCTGTTTTTTGCTCGAATAGCAATGTAATAAACATCATTTACCTTTTCACTCAGTACATCCTGCATCTTGCCTTTTCCTCATTCTCCTTGTTTTTGACCATAAGAATGAAAACTTAGCTAAAATACATCTATCTAACTCTTGGTTAATATTTAAGAGATGTATTGAATAAAATGTAGCGACTGACTGGTTAACAAGATGGTGTCTGTTTTCTTATCTACAGTTGCCCTCATGGCCATTAAGTACTGTGCCAGTATCAAATGGCACAATGCATATACAACAACCTCTTACATTTCTTCCTGACCCAACATTATCAACTATTGGTACTGGTCATAGGAGATTAGACAAATCTGACAGGCTAGAGGTATGCATGATCTGAAGTACATTTAGGTACAATTGCCATTATCAAAAAAATTGTAGGTCACTCCCATTTTAACTTAAAACTGTAGAGTAAAAGAAACCTGAGAAAAAGGATAATTAAGATTACCTTATGTTTTTTCCATATATTCCTGAAAAATTTTTCAAAATAAGCTTTTTAGCATACTTCAAAATTTAAATTATTTTTGGTCATTAATTCTTAGCAAACAATAATTAGAGCTACAGGCTCTAGTAAATTGGGTCACTTATAACCGAGAGAGGCCTTTTTTCTAACAAAGTTTTGCAAAGTTGTACATCTTTAATTTTTTTTATTTTGCATGCACATTTTTGTTATTCCCTTTTTCTGCTGGATGAGCCTTCAAAAGTTGAAGTATTTAAAAAAATTCCGCTTGTAAGCCAGGGGGGGAATAGGTTGTTGGATGGGGGTGCCTGTTGTATCTTTTAGGGGTTGAAATTCGAATTAAAACAAAAATAATTGAACCCCTTTGCTTATCTAGGCTTATCCAGCCGCTGTTTCTTGCACAATCAAAGCTGGTACCAAGAGCCCTAATTCATGTTGGGTTCATTTAGTATCTTTTAGGGGTTGAAATTCTGGTTGACCACACCCAGATTGGTATCTTTTAGGGGTGGAATTTCATTTTCTGATGAGCAACACCTTCCGAGGACTAATGGGGAATCCCCCCCCCCCCTCCCAGGGCTTGTAAGTTTGTTGGGGTTTTGAAAAATTACTAAATTCTACTCGTTAATTTATTGGCCTGAGCCCAGTTGCTCAAAAGATAATTAGCCTGAATCCAGGTTAATTACCATGGCAACCAATAGGTTTTGTTAAGAGTTAGTCCTGGTTTAAAGTTAATCGGATTTTGAACAACCGGTCCCAGGAAAATAACAACCACATGCTTTAAGTCAGGAGTCAGACTTTTTTCTAAAATTGGCAGGATAGAGATTGGTAATATAATTTATAGTCACTTTTCTGTTTTCTTGCTAATTTACCAGATGGTCATAGTTGATGCTTTTTGATATCTGCCAGGTTTGTCGAGAATTTCAAAGAGGCTCTTGCTCAAGAGATGAACTAGAGTGCAGGTACGCACACCCCCCTCAGCATGTTCAGATTGACAGCTCAGATGGTATGGTGACAGTCTGTATGGATTTTATGAAAGGAAGGTGTCAACGTGAAATGTGTCGCTACTTTCATCCACCACAACATTTACAGACACGAGTAAGAGCTGCACAGCAGCAGTCACCCCTCAGCCATTTGGTAAGTACTTACAGGTACTTTTAGTTAATATTAGTTTTAATTGCAAGTTTCACCAATTCATGAAAGCTTTCATCAGTCAAGGGCAAAGCCAACAAAACATTCGCAGTCATTTCTTAAAGGCAAACCAAATGAAATATTTATATTGGATCAGATATGAATGGTGTTCTTTATTCATTTAATGTACATATTAAATGTAACAATTCAGGCATATTTCAGATGATGCAAAGTTTACAAACATAAACCTTTTCAAATCTACCTCAAACTACTGTACCAATCAAATAACAGTTGACTCGTTTATAACAATGACTAAAACTCACCTATGGGAAATTCATTTTAACTAAGCATGAGAATTTGTTGCTTTCCAAGTGCCATATTACTTTTATGCGTGGCCAGTTTGACATGAAAATCACCTCCAAAATTTGGTAGCTTCAATAAGAACTAATGTTAATGTGAAACTTGTATATATGGTTCACCTAGCAATGGTAGACTGGACAGTACACAAATTGCCATTCTGTGTTGATATTTTGGGACCCCTTACAAGTGGATTTGAACTGATCTTATAATTTATGTTAGTTACTTTGATTATTATGAATTTACTTTGTTTCCCAACAAAAGGAATACTTCAAGGTTTCAAACACTGAACCTATAATTATAGGATTGATAAAGTTTTCAACTTATTTTACAGGTCTATAGAGACACTAAGAAATTGATAAGAATACTTCATCCCACTATAACGAATCATAGCATAGAAATACAGTTGCGCATTCAGCTGTGTTAGAATTTGAAGCACTGAAATATAATTTGACACTTTGTCTATTAAACTTTGCTTGCATGCTGAATTGCTTTCCTCATTCACTGTTGCACAGGATTGAAAGCTAGCTAATTTTGCACATAAATTTGTGACACCAATGCACACTGATTAAGCTTGTAGTTGGCGACTTGAGGTTTTTACTGCAGCTAGCCAAAATTGTAGTGACAAATATTTAGTCTATTTTGTTCAGTGAGTGTTTTTCTTTTTTCTGTGTAATTTCCTATTGGTTGATTTTGGCTGGTTTTCTTGTTCTTCTTAATGGCAAAACTACAAAGTACAGTAATTTTTTAGTATGAGAAAATAAAATATGTAATGGTGTAGAGACAGAACTCTGAAAAAACTGAGCTCCTGATGGGACTCAAACCCACGACCTTCCATACACTAGTTAGATACTCATCCACCAAGCTATGGGAACTCCTAATGGTCAAGCAAAGTAGTTAAATTGGGTTAAGACACACATTTTTCCTAAAAAAATTGGTGCAAAAGTCTGTTGTTTGGAAAATGGGCCATTTCATTGGTTAATGTACATTGTCTTGTCCAAGCAACTATCACATCTTTTAGCTCTCAGCGTAATTATTTCTTGGGCCATTTTAAGTGCTTTGTTAAGTGCTTAATTACTAATGAACAAAATGTAAACCAAAAATGTGTTTGCATTTTTGGTTTAACAGGACTTTCAGTCCCAAACAACATATTGATATCCAGTTTAAAGAAATTTTGCTAAATTTATTTTGGGTAGTTTTCTGTGTTTGATCAGTTACCATCTTCTCATTACAGAATAACCTGTTTTGCATGAGTTATGTAAGGAGAAGTTAGATTCTGATAAACTTGCTGGAATTATGAGACAGAATGTAAAACTTTTACTCAATGTCAAATGAAAGTTTGACATTAATTGAGGATCAAAATACTTATTACCTTTTTACAATAACCAAAGCATTTGTATAACTGCCAATTGTAAGGCTCTTGTGGTCGTTCCTCATGCTTTTAATAATGCTTCAAAATTGACAAATTAGAGAAGTTGACTAAATAGTCAAGAGTTTGCAATCTGTGAAAGAAATCAGAATTTGATTTGAGAGACTAGTCTTTATTAACATGATAATCTCAAAAAGAAGAATCTCTGGCTATCCACTCAAAAAAATTGGCAGATATACACTTGCAGTTTTGAGCCACATGCACTTTCCTAGCTATAGCTAGACAAGTAAATTGCAAAAAAAGTTGTACTGCTTAGATTGAGAAGATAAATGTGATTACTGTACACCATGATTACACAGAACCTTATTTCAAAAAAAACTATAAACCGAAACTACAGTTTTTGTCATTGCAATTAGTGCTGGTTTTCATTATTTGTTGCACTGGTTTGCATTGCTGTAATTGATCTGCATTTTGCTGTCTTTCTCCCCCCATGGCTGCTGTTGCACTTGTTCACCACACTAAGTTGCTGGATGCTGCTGGCAGCCGCAAGAGAACCCGCGATGCTTTAACTGAGCTGGTATTAATCTCTTTTCGCTCACAGAAAAAGTACATTTCATACATGACATTACCCAACAAACAGTATACAATGTTCTTTCAGTCTAGCATATCATATAAAGCCAAACAGGCCTCTTTAACTTGGTTGACATTGCCTGTCAAAACTGTTGTAAGCTGCGTCATTTTAAAGCCAGAGTTTTACATGATGTGTGTACGAAATGTACTTTTTCCTGTGGGGACATACCACCCTAAATGCAGTGCGTTTAACGCTTAATGTATCTGTTTATTGTTTGTTTCAAGTTGCCTTTTTCATGCCCTAATTTAGAGTTTGTCATGACTGGCTGGCAGCTAAATAATGAATTTTAACAATAAAGGTCAAGAGTTGCTTTCTACATCTGGTTTAGGCTATTGGTTTGTTGTTTTCATCATCACCATCATCATTTGCACTACTGTTATTATCACTTCTATTTATCCATCATTGAAGTTTGTTAACTTTTTGTAATACCAATTAGAAAGCAACAAAATCTCCCAGTTCCACATTTATTTGGTTGTGTTTGAACAGAAGACATGGTTCTTGTATGATCATTCTATTTACTCTATTCTCAGTTCAAGACAATCAAAAGTTCTGAGCTAAAACTAAAATTTCATTCTAAATAAAATGTGTTGCAGCTGCTTTAGACAGCTTTACTGTTACTGACAACTAGAATGTAACTTTTTTGGAAAGATTTTATAATGAACCCATTTAGTAAAAATGGCTGTCAGTCCATAGAAACTTAACCAGAGTGGTTATGTTGTGTTTTACACAGATGTGGATGTCTTAATATAGCTTTAAAATGTAGCTTACTCAAGTCTTGTTTTGTGCAACTGCTACCTGTATAAACTTGCTTATGTTACCATGGTGATGCTACTGTAATACCAATGATAATACATTTGTTAATTAAAATGGTGATGATGATAATGGCATCACCCTTAACAGTTGTTGAAGTCCATATATGGGTAACTTGTGAATTACCATTAGATTAAAATTTTCTCTTTTTTAACTGTAGTGTGTTTTATTCCTATTTTCATCTTTTCTCATTCAGTAACTAACTTAAAAACTCTGTCATACTTACAAAAACCATTAAAATCACATAACTTTAGTTTCAAGGCAACAATATAAAAAATCCATCAAAATTTAGCTGCTCTATTTAATTTTTATACCAAAGTTTAAGAGCAAAAAATAAAGTTCTGGAGATTTTGCCAGCTACATTTGGTCAAGATACTGCTGCTGCATGCAAACTGCACTTAACAACTAACAAGCTACTTTAATCAACTAATGCTAACATGCCAGGCCTCAGTGTTGTGTGGCTTTGAAAGGTAAGAAGGTAAACATTTGATAATTAAGGTCATGCACCTTCATCCCCTTAGCTTTCGATCTCTAAAGATGATTTGGAGTATCTTTATACTCTTGTTAAGTTCTATTTAGCTGACTTGAACAACAATAGGTGCCATTTGATTTGGTGTGTTTTTATTCATCCCTTTTTCTCCCTGTATGCAAAAGCACTGCTTTAAAATGAATGTATTAATAATTGTCCTTTCAGTGCAAAAAATTGTTTCAACAACCTTCTTGTATTTAATACAAAATTAACTTTTTGTAATCAGGATCAAAAAGTCAGTTCTACTATCAGTTTTTGAGACTATGTACAATAATTATATGATTTTTGCAAAAAGGATATATGTGTTGTAAGCTTTTTAAATGAAACAAATGTGATTATGTTTATGTTATAACAATTGAAGGCTCTTGGGGAACCGTTCAAGAAACAAGCAGCTATGGAGGTGCCCTTGGTACTACCAGCAACGTTTGCTCAACCCTTGCAGCAAGGAATGACCACAATGCAGTTTGCTCCCACTGTGATTCCAACAGGTGAGACAAGGTTGTTTACAAGTTGTTTACAAGTAACTTCTAACTCTAAAAACTGTTTGGACACTGATTACATGTTGAGACTGCTTCAAGTGTGATGAAATTTAAAGCTTTATATGATATGTTTAAGATTTCATGAATGCCTAACTAAAAAATACATTTTGGTGAAGTTCTGTATTGTATTAAGCATTCATTTGGCATTTTTGTAAAGCAAATTAAGGTTTTCATATACTTAGCAAGTGTTTTCTTAAATTTGAATCCTACTTAATACTTTGGGTAACTAGAAGTTATCAGTCTATATACACCAGTTAAACAAGCTTTGAATATCCTTAATTGATAGTTACCCTTTCAGATAAACACCAAGGTAACTTCTAATATAAGGTATTTCTGTAAACCTATGGCCCGTTTGTTTGGGCCTATTCCATCTATTACGGATTAAGAATGAAATTTCGAAATTTCTTGGAACCAGGATTGTCAAGGCAATGAATAACTATTTCAAATTTAAAATTCAAAAAACTTGAAGTATATATGATAAATTTATTATCGTCGCCGTGAGATGATAGGAACGATAATTGAACAATAATTCATTTATCATATATACTTCAAGTTTATACTACTCGCCGACGCACTCAAAAGTTTTTTTTTTTAAAAAACTATATACCATAAGTTAAAATTCAAAAAAGATTTATCACTGAAAAGTGTTTTGTTCGTAACTAATCAGGAAAAACAGCCACATGAATTGGACAAAGTTTTTATTTTATGTATTCCTCTTCCACAATAGGGCCAGTCTAATGCACCTCTAGTGTGGTACAGCTAATACAGTGCAGGTCCTTGTTTGCATTATCCTATACTGCTCTTCCATTGGTTTCCTAGCAATCTATACACTGCACAGCCGATGTGTTAACATACCCCTTTCCTCCTTGCCTTCTTGAGTTACAAAAAACTGAAAAAAACTATCTTTTTCCAACAGTTCCAATTATGAGTACTGGATTACCAATCATGCAAGCACAACAGGTAGGTTCCACAGTTATTTTGTATCAGTAGTACTAGTATTCTGACTTCAACCCTTAAACATCAACATCATTTCTCAAAGGGAGTTTACAGTTCAATGCTTCAGTGCTGGGAAATATCGAACTTAGTTGGGAAAACTTACAAATACAATGTTTGTTGCAGTTAGAAATTCAATTCTGATTTTAAAAGTTATTTGTGTGATTGCGACAACTTCCATTTGCTAGAGTTTTGCATTTGTAGTCAACTAGTGGTTTCAAGTATTCAGCTTCCAGCTACTGGATCTACAGGTCTCTGCTGCAGGAACTATACACCCTTGGCACCCCTTCTTAGAGGGAAATAATTAATAAATAAGTGTGGAGTATAACCCTAAAAAATTGAAAATCTCATTTGCAAAAAAAACTCCATATATATACATCTTCCTTTTGTGTGAAAATCTTCTCACTCGTTCAGTTCAAAGGTACCGAACAACCTTCTTGTTGCATGTTTAAGGGTTTAGGTTAAGAGATTTAGTACAGTTGTTTTTTGTTCATATGAGAACTCATCACTACCGACTCCATGGTCCAATCTACAGTGCTGTATGTTTGCACATCATTATTATTTTAGCCATTATACTCTTGTAATGATGTCACCAAACCAGTTTTTCATAGATTTTTAAACCCAGGATGGTTGAATTTTTGAAAAAGTGCTAGAATGTAAAGAATGATGATTCATTGCATGCATCTCTTGAGGTAGATTCTGTAATTGGTCAATCCTTTAGCTATTTTCCGAGTTGGGTATGATTTACTTTCGAATGAAGTTTTGAAACTGAGGTAATACTAAAAATCAACAGGCTGCATGAATATGGATTTATTAAGCAACAAATTCTGTAATGCACAATATAAAAAGCTATCAAAATTTGTTTGTAGTTTAAGTGTATATATGTATATAAACTCTATACATTTAATTTAGTTTTGAAGTCAGCACTTGGTGAATTAATAAGAGCTTACATAGTATGAAGTTGGTGTTATCAGCCGTATTAGGATAACTTAGATAATAAAACAAATATTCAAGACAGTTCAAGGTAGTGAGAAAAAATTACTTTACTTTGACACAAGGACTGCCAGTTTACCTAGTTCTTTATTGTTGAATTAAGAAACCGTTATGCATGATGTAATCAGCAAAACTATTATGTTTGTTAATTAACAGTTGGTATCATTACAGGGCCGTAGCCCTGAAAAACTTTAGAGAATGTAAGAGAAGGAAAGGGTGAGAAAGAGTGTAATTGCCCCCCCCACATTTCTCACATTTTTGTAACTGTGCCCCCCCCCATTGGTTTTTGAATCTGTGCTACCACCCTGTAATAACAATATAAGTCACAATACCATAATGCATATGTGTTGATTAATAGAGTTGCTGGCTCCATGTATTTGCATCATAGGTTTTGGTTTTAGCTAGCAATTTATTTAGCTCATCCTTTTGAGCCCCAGACAACAAAGTTATGTTGGTGTTTGGTTTCCCTTCAAGAGTTCACAATTTTCGTCTAAAAAGTTCGGGAGAATTCTGTTTTTCGTCTTCAGAAGCTTACTGTGCTTGGTCCATTTCCATTTTCTCAATACAAATTGACTTGTTTTTTGTGTGTTGTGAAAAGAGAATTTAGATATGCTGATAAATTGCCTGGGGCTAAAAAGTTGAAAGCTTTTATTGAAGTAACAACTATGTTTTAGAGCTCTAGGAAAAAGTATTGGTAAATTTGTAATTTGACATTGTATTGGGGTGCACGTGTTTACTATAATTTGTTATTATTTTTTATAATCTTTTTTATGTATACGTAGTTGTTAATAACTAGAGCTTTTTTATCAATACATACAGGGTTATTTTTCACTGTTATGTACATTTACTAATTTGTTCTGAGTTAATGCTTTTCAAATTAATAACCTCAAAATATTTAGTATAATTCTACAGTTCCTTAATTAAGTGTTAATTTTATTTTTTAGTTAAAAGAGTTTCTTTTTTAAATCCAACACAGTATTTCAAAGCAGCACTTCTTAGCATGTATGTATGTAGCTTGTATATATTATCTAGAGTGCAATATCTGCAATTAGTATTAAACTATATAGCAGATGAATAGCACTTTTCGTGCACTCTGATTGATTCATCAAACACCAAATATCCTGCGTTAGCATATACGCAACCAGCGAATAGTGTTTTTCGCGCGCTCTGATTGGTTCCTTAAACAGTGAATATTCAGGATATTCACCGATTAGTGATCGAGAAAAACAACATGGCGAAACATTTCCGAAACATGTCTGCGAAGCTGAAATTTTAGAAATAAATGATGCAGCTGTTCCTAAGAACACAAAAAATCCATATACTGGTTTGGTTTGTATTTCGAGGTTTGACTTATGAACAACATTTTTCAAAAGTAAACAAATTCAAAGTGTCACAACTGAGTTGCCGGCGCGGCGACACG
>JAOBRD021139266.1:0-10908 GCA_027575215.2 Hydrozoanthus sils | reverse complement strand
CCTCCCTCTCCATAAATCATGGACAAAAACGTACTAAAGAACGTACAACTTCAAGCTAGGAAGGTTTTCACGCCAGCTTGCGGCGCAAGAATCTTGATTTTTGGACGTTGACAACTTGAACAGAAAACAGGTTTTTTTTATTAGAACCTTTTTTTTCATAAGATCGTTAGCGTTGAACTATGGAAAAATAACGCCGAGGCTAAAATTTTATAAAAGTCGTTCTTTTCTTTTTCGCTTACCTTTCCTTACACTCTTTTTTTTATAAGAACATCAAATTTTTCGACTGAGGCTGAACGTTCTTAAATATTTTCGGGATATCAGCCCCAAATGTTCTTAAACATGTTCTTAAAATATCTTTACTGAGTTTGTTAATACATCTGTGTAGTATAGTGGTAGTAGCTGGTACTGACTTTCTTGCCAGATTGTCTCAAGAGATATATCTGTAAGAACTGCGCCGCTATTAGTAAATGAAAAAAAATGTGATGTAAAATTGTTATTTGCGAACTTTAGTCAAGAAGCCCACCGAAAAGCAAATTTTTAACATTACTGTATGAATTATTTGCAATAGGTTATCATCAAAAATAAATGTTCTTCACCTTTTCGCAACCTCAGAATATTCTTAAATTTTTGACGATTTTCAGCCTCATTTTCTTATAAAAAAATGTGTATTCTTATTCTTAATTGTAAAAGAGTGTATTCTTTTTGCGGTTTTCAATTTGACAGCGAGTTGCAGCAGCAGCTGTATAAATCTCGGGGAATTTTAAAGACTAGGTTCTCCATAACATGCGCAGTTAAATTGCCTTTTTGGATGAATTCAAGCTAAATTTGGGCTGATAATAAATCTAGAGGTAGTGGTTAGGGAAGAAGTCAAAACAATGGTATTTTTAAGGAACCCAATTTTGTCAGGGGAGGTGGTGGGTGGCGGCACATACCCCCCTACCCCATCCCCTTCACTTTTTCAGAGCTCAATTTCTCAAAACCTGATTTAGGGGTATTGGTTATTATTCTCCACAAGGAAGGCGTTGGTGCAAGCAACTTATCAGTATCTATTTTATTGAATATGATATTTTCTCCGAAAATTCAGCTTTGAAAAAGGTGGTGGGTGGCGGCACATAATACCCCACCCCCCTAAATTGGATTCCTAGGAAGTACCATTGTTTTGACCTATTCCCTTAGGATCGGTAACAGATTTTAAAAAATAGGTACTCATGGACTACGTGCAGCTACAGCAATAAAACAAGCCAGAAGATTTGGATCGAGTTTGTCGATCCGGTTGTATAACACAAATAATGATAACTGTATTGCCTCAGTCAAGGGCAAAAAGCTTTCCTTTTAGCCGTCTTGTAGTGCTAGCTGCAGTCGACACGAAGTCTTCTAGACTGAACATGACTTAACTCGGTTCCAGGTTCTCGTCCTATTGTCCGTGCTTATTAGTTACACACACTCTCCTTGCTCGCTTGTGGTCATCCTCTTACAAACATGATGACAAAATAGCTACCGCTGATATTAGCTGTAGCTACAAAAATGGATATTTGTCTGTTGCACTTGACGTGAGGTCAGCAGTTAAAAAACATTAATGTTAATATTTTGAGAACCTTGAGGTCTATCCGCTGACGTAACAAAAGCCGGCTTTCATTTCCTAGGCATTTTTAGTAAAATATTGTAAACTTTGGCAGGCAATGTGAAGTGTGTTTCCTATACACCTTAAAACTTGATTGGTAGTGTATGTAAATATAGTATCAACGTATCAAACGGGATGTCTCAATTTGAACAATATTCATTGTAACAAAAGTTAAAATGTAACAATCGAAATCATCAAACCTAGTCTGTTAGAAAGGTTTTGGAAAAAGAAGAACAGTGTCGTTTATTTCTGTCAAACTACCAAAGTTGTGACTTCATATTAGGTACTCACAAGTGTACGGATCATAAAACAACAAGTATTTCTCAAAATACCAGGTCAATGCATGATCCTGAAACATTGCACAATTGATCTGAGTTCTGTGCAAAATCCGACGCGCGTCATTTGGACTACGTTTCCCGCCATGCGCCTACAGTCTGATAGAGGTTTCGGCCAGCGGAACGAGTTAGTCAAGATGGCAGCCAATTTAGCGATATTCAAACTTCTGAGTTTTTCCGGAAAAATTATGTTTCGGTCAATAAAATTCTCCCGAAAAGTCAGCCAGATTCGCTTAGTAGCACTTCATATGAAATCAGGTCTTCTTTAGTTTTACTTGTGAACGACGAACCTCAAATATTGACCTTAGATGGGTGTATTTTCGAAAATAACTTTTGCGATAAATATTTTAGTGTTGAAAGAATATTATGATTGCGTGCGATAAACCATGACTAGTACTTAAATGTCAAAATATGAATCGTGAACTTACAATAAAGTATAAATTAAGAGCATTTTAAAAATATTTTCAGTAGAAAGCATACACATTACCTGTCAAAAACAGGTAAATTGGGTTTTGAATATAAACTCCATCTTTTGCTACTGCAACCAATCGTCATTAAAATTTCATTTTCTTTCACAAACTTCACTGAACAATAGTTTTTACACCGACAATTATTCTTAGCTCAGTTTTAAAGTTTCAAGAATCTTTCGTGAGCCGCACAACGAGCGAAATTGTATTCCTTGATTCCTTGAGTGTAAACCCATTTAAAGTTTCGTTCGTGGCTAACCTGAAGATTGTGTTCGGGTCAAAAGCATCGTCAACCAGAAAACCATGAAACAAAGCTGTAAAATCAACTTGAAAGCAAATGACTCAGACCGCTATGCCTGATGGTAAAAAAAGAGTAAAATATCTCATTGTTTCACTGGTCATCTTACTCGGCTCTTTTGACTGTTGCACTACGCCTCTGACGATCTCGGCTCATCGCGTATGTAAACCCGGGCCGCTATTCCCTGCACCAGATCGAGGCAAAAATTGCCTAATCATTGGCGATTCAATTTCGATCGGGTAAGCACGTCTACTATTTTTGATTATTTGGACCCAAGTTTAACTAACATTTAAAATACTCGCTCATAATTTCTATCGGCTGAAAGAGAGCGAAGCACGGGTCATTCTCTCAAATGCCGACAGAAATTATGAGCGATTATTGTAATTGATTTTGTAGAATATAAGTTCTACAATGTTTTTAACAAGTTTTAATTTGTTTGGGTTTTTTTAAAACAAATAATTTTGTTGGTCAAATGTGTTAAATAAACAATTTTTTCCTCTTACCGAAAAATTTTACACCATATTTTGTTGCTGTCTTAACTTTACCTGGATTTGTTTTCTTAAATAAAAGCTTCGACCAAGTAGTCAAGAAACGACTGAAACCTCTAAAAGAGTGTACACCATTTTATCACAGGCACCATCTATCATCTGTTAGTATAAATCTAGTCAATATCAATTACAAATGCTGCAATCTGATTGGTTTCATACACGCTACCTATCAGGTGACAGATAGCGTGTACGGTAGCCAATCAGGTTACAGCGTTTGCGATAGACGGAGATGATGGTGAAAATGATAGAGGTGTTGATGACGGTGTTGTTGTTGTTATTACGAACCTTACATTACGAGGACGGCAACATCGACAACACGGCAGAGTACAATAGTGAAACAATAGCTGCACGTTGGAATGCACCGTGCTGGCCACCTGCATGTTGTCGTCTTCAAAATTACAACGTGAAAAGCTTAGATTTGGAGTTCTTAAGACTACGGGAACGACCAACAGAAAACTTTCTCAATCTTTTTATATCCTTATACAGGGAGCTTTAATCTTTTTTTTTTATTCACAAAGCGTAACTAGAACAAAAAAGAAGGCAACCGAGGCAGACATGACCAAAAAGGGAAAACCAGAAGGGTTATTATTTTATGCCGCCGTCGTCGATATTGGCGTCCTCGTTGCGTAAGGTCCCTAAAATGATTAAGATGCCGTAGTCCCTAATATCATTCCTTCCCAAACTCCCTTAATTCGATCAGTGTGCATGTGCACGTGGTAACGAGACAAAACAGCCTAACACAATCGACCATTCCCGAAAAAGATGGCGGCCGTAACTTTTACCACAATGCATTGCGAACCTTACACCGCTAAAAGATGCCCAGGAAAGGCAATAGTTGGTATAACTGTTCCTTGTACTAACAACACTGAGTGTGTCAAATTTGAAGTTTACAGATTCTCTCTATGCTTTCCTATGAGCAATTTTGGACGTATATGCCCTTGGCCTTATGGGTAGATTTACAGGTCGCCATATTTTGCGTATTCGTGGATCATGTTTAGCTTGTAAATTGCTCAATTGACAAACGCTTCTCCGTTGATTTTCTAATAAAGATACACAAGATATGTTGATAAATCACTGGAACAACTCTGTCAAGTACAACACGCTCCGTTTGACTTCAACTACGGTGGAGCTTTGGACAGCAAATACGGAGTAAATTGTTTGAGTCTGTGGCTTAAAACCCTTGCACAAGATTCAACTCGGTATGATGCTATCATCTTCAACTTTGGCTTGCACGATGTTTGCTGTTTCATTGGCCCTCCTGGGGAACATGTTTCTCCAACACAATATACTAAAAACTTAGAAAAAATCAAAACAGTTTTACTTAGTACGGGATCTGCAATCGGCTATGTCCTCACAACACCAGTGCCTTTCTCGAAATCCAAGAACTTCGAAGTTATACAGTATAACAGAATAGCACAAAATGTTATGTCTCAAAATCCGAAGGTTTCGGTATTGGATCTCTATAAAAGGGTTGCTGAAAAATGCGGACAACCTCCTTATTCAAACTGCAGTATTAGCTCAAGAGGCTATGGAAACCCGCACTACAACAAAGTCGGGAGCAGATTTCTTGGAAATGCAGTAGGGAAATTTCTACGAAGTCTACTTCATCAACAAAAATCGTCTGGTCGGAAACACGTCATGTTAGACTCGTCTCATAGAGTACAGACTAAGACTATCAGCAAAGAGCCTGCAATAAACTGTACGAATGAAAGCGGTAGAACTGTTGGAAGGTGTCCAGTTGGTACCACGTGTTCTTCCCAGGCTCACTCGGTCACAGGCTTTGGGTGCTGTTTACTCCCGGATGCTGTATTATGTAATGATAACTATCACTGCTGCCCACGTGACTGGTCATGTGACCCTTTGTGCAGTCAGAAGTCATGCCGTTGTGGTTTGTTAACAGCCAATAACAAACAAATCCAGTTCAGACATTAGTCACATAAGGCTACGGAATATGCCCGGGGGTTGGGGGTGTTACCGTGGAACTCCCTCACTGACTTATTTGTACACGTTGGCACAGACAGATTGTGCTCGGCAACTTTTCGGTAACTTTATCAAATTTTAAGCAACTTATCTAAAACTTGTACTATTTCTTCATTGTGCCAGTCTGTATGATATTCCCAGTATTTAACATTAACTGGCCTGGCTTCTGGTTATTTAAAAGCAACGCGTTGAATCCTCGTTGAAATTTGAAACAAAGTAACACTGTCCTGATCGTGTACTATCGACTACGGAAGTTCTGTCAACTAGAGTTAGAATAGAGTCGAAAAACAGAATCGAGCGCAAAAGTACAGGCCTACATAACGATATGAAATCGGGCTCTTTTAAGGTTGTACTCGACAACACTGCCAAATTAAACAATTAACTAAAAAGCGTGTTTATGGAGTTTACTGTATTGTTTGGACTTCCAGCCGAACTAACAATCTGTGTTTGAGTGAAGACTTTTTACGTCCTGATTGTGTCACTGTGTGTGCTTCTCGGCTCAGCCGGTAAGATTTGTGACTGCTAACCGTACGTGAGGCCCTGGGTTCGACTCCCGTCCTTGCCGAGGTTTGAACATTTGTGCGGCCTTCTTTCGTCACACCGTACATTCAGTAACTCTAGCTTCGTACTCAGGCTCTTTTTTCAGTGGGTAGACGAAAGAGACTAGGTACGAGGTTGCAATAACTTAGCTTTGATCAGAGCAAGTTCCTCGGAATGCGTGGGCGTAATTGGACAGCTTACGACATCAACTGACCCAGCCTGTAAATATCTTCCAGTGCCAGTTTTTCTACGCCAAAAGACGCATGTACCGCTTACAATTTGACCAAAACTGTCGCCACTGTTGGGATCAGTTTTCAAAACAAAAGAGATAATTCGTGCAGGCACCGCATTTTATTCGTGACCTTGTAAAACAAACAAGATAGTTTATGCAATTTTTGCATTGACACTGCAAAATAAGGCTATTTCTGCTAACCCTATACTACCAAAGTAATAATAACTAGTTGGTAAAAATTTTCTCTTCTTTGATAAAAGTTATATCCAACGTTACGATGTATTAACAGGCAATAAATAAAACACGATAGGAATACAAATTTTTCTAGA
Organism: Hydrozoanthus sils; assembly: GCA_027575215.2. Classification (NCBI taxonomy): domain Eukaryota; kingdom Metazoa; phylum Cnidaria; class Anthozoa; order Zoantharia; family Hydrozoanthidae; genus Hydrozoanthus; species Hydrozoanthus sils. Next base: position 4,558 of record JAOBRD021139266.1, on the reverse strand, counting down.
GTAAAGAAGTCCATGTTATACCAAGAGCCAAATACTTGGAGCGTTCAACTTCCATACTGGGCCTGTGTTACGACGCGGCGCGCGTTTTCACAGACAGGTCTATTTTTAGGCCGCTTCTGCTACTTCCGGTGCTAGGAAATGGATAAGTAAAACAATGGCGGCGTTGTAGAGCTCTTTCCACGATATTTCACGTAGACATATTGGACGGTCTGGCTTAGGGATGGGGCCGGGGGGGCCGTGACCTCCCCCCCGGTTTTCTCCATCTTTTGTGACTACTGACTGCCTCAGAGAAATTAGTAGTTATCGACCATGAAAGCATACATGACTGGTCATCAGTCCACTTTTACACAAGCTTTCACCAATTTCGGCGGGTTACTGAAGAAAAAGAGGGCTTAATCAGACAAAAAACAATATTCCAGATCGGTAGTCCTTCTAGATGCCCAAAGATGTTTTCAAAACAATTTGTTTGTGTTTTGTAATTGTTTTTGGTTTATTATTGGATAAACACGCATTCTTATCACGTTTAACCGCGGAGACAGTGTCGAAATCTCTAACGAAATACTCTCGTACAACAGTATTACTTTTCTATTATTTAGACGGTAATTTTTTTTGAAATTGATGTCTGAAAACGGGATGCTCCAGTATTAAAAGTAGCTTCTTTACACATAACGACTTGAATAATCAAAAAGTTTTGTGACGAAGTGACTTACGGGTCGAGGCCGGCGCCTGGCTTGTACTCAGAAGGGCACACTAGTGATTGCGTTCGATACAATCGTACGCACCATTCAAGGTCTAAATCATATGCCCATGGCGTTTGCTGTTTTGTTTGATCTTCACTTTACACTCGCTCTTCTCACTCTTCAAACTACCCATTTAAATATTAAAATCACCGTATTTATGAAAAAGGTCTATAAACTATCCTTGGAATAGAAAATGTCTAAAATGATCAAATGTGTCTCTGTTTGAAATTCCCTTAATTATCTATGCTTCCTTCGGCGTTATATTTTAAGTTAGGACTTGATGAAGTTTGAAATTTCTCGAGAAAGACAAGTACTAAGAAGGTACTGCATTGTTGAAATAATCTATTTACTGAAATGCCTGAAAGAACTTGGCCTTATATGTATTTTAGTTTTTGGTATTACAGTAACCAGCATCTATAATTACTTTTAAATGACGTTGTTCTGCGGCATTATGAATAACGACGCATTTTGTAATAACAATTGCGGCATTTTGTAATATTAAGTGCATTGTGTAATAAAAATTAATGAGCAGCATTTTGTAATAATCTAAACCTACGCGTTCTGTAATAAAGGCTGCGGCATTTCGCAATAATTGTAAGTGTACGCAAATTGTAATAATGTCTCACGCAAGTTGTAACGAGTTCTTTCAAATGTGGTAACCGGCACAGTTGATCGTTATGGTTGTTGATTGTTAGTATGAAATGAATATGTGCATATACAATTATTACAAAATGCCGCAGCCTTTATTACAGAATGCGTAAGTTAGATGATTATAAAATGCTGTACATTTTATGACATAATGAGCAGAGAACTACAAAATGCCGCAATCGTTGTTACAAAATGCCGCAATCGTTGTTACAAAATGCGTCGTTATTACAAAATGCCGCATAACTGACGTTACAGTAACTAAAAATAACCCTGTAAACACCACACTGCTCGTATCAGTGAGAGTTAATTGTACGCGGAAAGAGGGGGGAGGGCGTACGTGGCTTAAGTGCACCGTGCTGTCTCCTTGGAAAAACGCTTTATAATAACAATAATAATAATAACAATTTAATAATAATAATAATGATAAAAATAACAATAATAATAGTTAAAACAATGTCTTTCTTATTACTCTTAATATTCTTATCACTTTTATTTAAGACTAAATTTTTACCACCATTTTCAGTTGTTGTTTTATAAATATTATAGAACTTGAGTAATAATAAACAAAATAATTTTTATTCACATCTTTGCAGCTTTTAGGGTGAACTACAGACCTATATGGTCAGATTCACAATATACTTCAGAAGTTAGTTTAAAATAACAATAACAATCTGTATATGAGGCCAAAACAATAAATGTCATTACTTAAACGCTAACAAAACGTTCAAAACGATCAGTTTTACTGATTATACCCGACTTGTCTCAGACTCGGCTGCAAAAACAGTACCAGTGGGGGTTTGCCTGGAGTCAATGAACTTCCCATCCATGGAGAGCCCAAGTCTCCTGTAAGCTAACCGAAGACAAGTCTTGTATTTATAAGCCACATTTGCTTGGGAAAGAAACTAGCTTTTATGTTTAACAAACAATAGAAACTCATTTGTTTTTCTCATTTGGCCGTTTAGGTGACCCTTCGTGTTCTTAACATTCCCCCAACGTTTCCTTTATAACATGGTTTTGATTATCAGACATGTTAACAATTTTCTCTTGCTCAAACTTAATAATATGGGAGAACTTATACGATAGCATCTTCCTGCGTCCAAAGCCAAAACAATTTTGAAGTGTTTATTTCAAAGCATCCTCTGACAGAAAAATGTTCTTTCAATCAGGCTGTTGATTTTTTTTTGGCGTCGTGAGTTGGCGCTTAAACCAGCCAACTGTGTTGTGGCCTTAAACAAGGCACTTTACTCAACTTGTTCCAGTGGCTTAGCTGGAAGATGAGCACCGACCAAAAGGGTGAACATTATAAAAAGTTCTGTTAACCAGCGGCCGAACATTAGTCATTACTGGAAAGTTTACTGCCCGAAATTCCTGAGTTTGATTTCTGGCTGGACAACAGTGTTGTAAGAAAATTTACCTGACTGTGCTGAAAACTAGAGATTGGCGCTGAACAAGTGTGGTGTTGACATACAAAATCTTGCAGAATTCAGAGACACCCGGATACACTTAGCAAACTGAAGTGTTACCTCCATATTATTTCTACTGTTCTTCCTTGTTTTTTGGCCATTTGTCTGAGAGCCTCTGCATTTTGTAAAGTGATCATTTTACAGTGAGACAGATTGATAGAGGAAAGAGACTTACAGGAATTAAGAATATTTTCTGCACAATGAGATGAGATTTCGGAGCAGTGGGAAAGATCTAATGAAGAAAGGAAAGAAGCATTTGATGACAACAGAGTCCGCTCTAAGGATTCATCTGACAAACCTTCGACACATGATAAATTCAGCTCTTTAACTCTGCAAGATACACCCACAATTGCTGTAATTTGTTCAAGGGTTGAGTGCGAAGGTGAAAACTGTACATTTTCAAGATTAAGGTGGTGAAGATTTGCACAAGCCTGAGTGAGTGTTACAGAATTCCCACCCTGTAAATTTGATCTCAGAGGCCTTCCCGATATATCACTACAATCTGCTAAAACCAGCTTACATAGTCTTGGACAGTATGCAGCCAGAAGCGAAGTATCAATACCATTTAAATTCGACAAATCAAGAATTTCAAGCCTTGCATCAGACTTTTGAAGAAAAGGTAAAACATCAGATAAAAAACTCAACTTTGGTTCTACACAATATTGTGCCATGTTTAAATACCGCAGATGCTGGAGTTTGGATATAGCCTCTAATGACTTCCCAGTCAGCCGGTCACAACAGTTGATGGACAACTCCACAAGGCGTGGACACAACCTGCAGATATTTTGGATTGAAATGTCACTTATGTTCGTCTGTGACACGTCAATATGACTCAGTTTTGTTGGGCCAATATTTGGGAATGAGAATGATAACTGCTGCCCTGGATGTAATGCTGCAAGGGACAAACTTCTGATGTCAGGTTGATTTTTGAGAATCGCTTTAACACAAACTTCAGTTACTGATGTTGAAGACAAGTTTAGTTCCAGGATTTTTATGGAGAGATTTTGTTTGTGACCTTTGCTAGTGCATAAAGGTAAGACTCCAGAGTCTTTGACTTCCTTGCATGATTCTGCTCGAAGAACCTGGAGCATTGGGCAATACTCTGCAATCTCTTGTAATGTTTCACTTGTACAGTTAGAGCAAAAGCTCATATCTAAATAGACAAGGTTTGGCAAATTTTGTGGAAGATCTTTTAAGGCCTTAATAGAAAGTCGGTTACAATTCTTGAGGCAGAGGTAGGTCACCTTCTAAAAACAAAGATAAGGAAAACGGTTATGAAAAGCAAGATCTCAATAAGCCTCAAGCCATTGTAACCATTTTGTTATTCTGGTCATGACTTAAATCATCTTTTGTTGATCAATTTTAAAGCACAGACCTGCCTGGACACTGATGAACTAGCCTGCCCCTCCCCCCTTGATAAGCTGCTGTTATTATTCCCCTTTGAAAACTCCGAAAACTCTTATTTCACCCTTTTTAACTTTTTCATATACTGAGTCTTTTCAAATTAAGGTTGTAGTCTGACAGTCAAAAGCTTGTGTTTTGAAATTTTAAACCACCCCTTACAGTTACAATTATAGTTATTAAAGTGTAACAACAATAACAATAACAATAATAATAATAATAATAATAATAGTAGTAGTAGTAGTAGTAGTAGCAGTAGCAGTAGCAGTAGCAGTAGCAGTAGCAGTAGCAGTAGTAGTAGTAGTA
>JAOBRD021139265.1:0-27569 GCA_027575215.2 Hydrozoanthus sils | reverse complement strand
CTCTCTCTCTCTCTCTCTCTCTCTCTCTCTCTCTCTCTCTCTCTCTCTCTCTCTCTCTCTCTCTCTCTCTCTCCCTAGTGCGCCCCACCTCTCTAATACCCTACCTTCTAGTGTTTCAAGTCCCCTAACCTAACAATCACACTAACATAAAAGCAAAGGAGCTAAAACAAGACGTAGTGTGTCAAAACTATATTTTGTTTTCGTTATCATTACTCCTAACCTGGAACTTTTACTGAAATAAAAGACCAAAAACTGAAATAAAGTATTATGGTAAATATTTCAGTTTTTGGTCTTTTATTTCAGTAATGGAAATTTTCACTTCATATGCGCTTTAAAGATCAGTGAATTCAAAGTAACTTTGAACGCCAAACAACACTATTCTTTTGGTACAAAAGTTGCCCACTCATCCTTTTTCTTTAACTAGTAATGATGAAATCAAGGGAGTTGCAATTGCTGCAATTATGTTATTACAATGCAAAAGGTAGATGTAAGAGAGCATATTTTTTCACCTTCCAACACACTCGTCCGAAAATTTGTTTTAATGCCCCGACCGGGCCGGACTCGAACCCACGTCTCCTGGGTACTAGTCAGGCGTGATAACCACTACACCACTGGGACTCCCCTTGCTGGAAACATAGCAGTTTAAGGGTTTAAGTGCTATATGATAATGATAATATCAAATGATTAAATGTAGAGGTTTGCAGCTTGGTGTTGTATAGAATGAAGAACTTGAGAAGCGGTTGGGTTTCCTTCATTCTTTACAACACCAAGTTGCAAACTTCTTCGTTTAATCATTTAATATTCCCATATAGCATTATCTATTGGACAAATCTAGCTAGCAGATGTGCAAGACGTGTGTCCAGCGGGGAATAGAAAAGAGCTTACTCTGCGACTCGGCTCCCCATGTAAGCCTCTGTAGCTCAGTGGGTAGAGCATCTGACCAGTAATCAGAGGGTTGCGGGTTCGATTCCCGTCAGTGACTGAGAACTTTTTCTGATCACTCAAACTTGAGAAGCGGTTTCCTTCATTCTTGTTAAAGATTCATACAAATAAATACATATTTTTTTGGCTAGGAAGGGAAATTGTAATTTAGCAAAAAAATTGTATTTAAAATGGAAAAGGGCAATGCAAATTGGTCATGTGATTCACATTTTCTGGGCTGCTATCGATTAATACATTGCTCTGCAATATACATTTGCAAGAGGTAGGTTGTTTTGTCTTGCTTTTTCTTTGCTCTAGGTGTAATTGCAAAACCAGAACTTTTTTGCTGACTGAAATAATCTGCGCTCTTGTCTTGAAATGAATTTTTTGAAATTAATTAATGTTTCGAGCTCATGGTCACTGCTGCCATTTTGTTGCAAACGTTAATCCATTTTTTCTACGCTGTTTTTCTGATTAGCTAAGAAAAGACCCTGTAATGACACTAAGTATGTCCTCAAAGTTTTAAGAGACCTACACGGACAAAGCTGAGTTAATATGAACAAATATTGAAAATACATAGAACAGATGGAAAATCTTAATGGTTCGCTTACCAGTTACACAAGGACAAACAAAGCGATTGTATTTCCTCGTAAGCCTAGCTTTGCAGTCAATCTCCCTTGGAATGTCTTTCCAATATAAGCACCGAGGTTCGTGTTTTTCTCTGACTAATGTTATCGCGGGACCTTTTGAACTATGGGCGTAGGAATCTCTGGAGCCTGTTTTACAGCGTGTTCCAAGCAACGATTCTAAAATTTTCAAAACGTTATCATTTCTGAACCCATGATTCCTTGCCTCGCAGCTCAAGCCACGTGACCCGCACATCTGAACACAGCCAACGTTAGGTGCTTCACTCAAGTGGTACGTCACATCTGAAAGGTTTGTTTGATGAGTTATAAGCTAAAATCAATGTAAAATAGTACCTCAATCCTTTTATCTTTTAGTCTCGGCTCTTGCGATAGAGATTGTGGTGTCCGCAGTGTTGGAGTTATACGGTTGTAAGTATATATTTGTGCTTGCATGACAGTCCTAAGTGACTCTAACTGTAATCATTGCTATTTTTGCAGCATTTTTTGTTAGCTTTTGTTTTATGTCTGTGTCTATTTGTGCTTTAGCTGCGAAGGTCTATTTTTTTTGTTAACCAATTATTTAAAAAACCAGCATCCTCAACGTGCACCTAATTAACAGAAGACACTATTGAGTGGTTTAAAAAAAGTGCATGGTTAAAAAACACGTTCAATATAGTACTATTCTGATTCACTGTTAGTGAAATTATAATGAAATTAAGCAAAGAGCTATATGTTGTTCTATAGAAATTTAAAGACTTACTACTGTAACTACCAATAAGATATTTTCTATCTATCAATCTATTTTACCATTTGCACAAGGGCACAGCCGGCGAACACCCGGATGAAGGGGTTTTATACCACAGTTAATCTGCTCCGGAACAGATCTCCACCCAGAACACCTTCCTGCAAGGTTGTGTCCAGTCCGGTAGTCCAGGTAGGACGGACCTACTTGGTTCCAGTCATCAGTGTCATTGAAACCCGTTTTACATCCTTTACCCAGAAGACTGTCGAAAATTTCAAGGGTGCTTTCATCTGAAAACCCATGATCCTTTGCAGTGCAGAGCAATCCATGTGACTCACAGAGATGATCACATGATCTTTTTGCTTCCTGCTGTAAGAAGTACTCAACTTCTACGGAAAATCAGAACAATGATACACAGTAAACCTTTTAACTTCTTGGGTTTTATTTGTTGCAACTTCTCACATAACAAGAAGTGGTGCAAAAATACTGATGGACAGCAATAACGAAGACTCAAATGTTTCAATTTCAACGAAAAATGGTTATAGTAAGAAGCTGCTGCTTTATGCTAGCATTGCTAATTTTTGCAGGCTATTGTCTGTGATTTATACAGATACGAAACAGATAAATTATTATAAAGAATATCGGGCCCTTAAGGGTTTCGAGAACTGATTCAAATGTTAGAATCATAAACCCTCGAAAAAAGCAAAAGAAATAGCATTTAAAATTAATTGTTTTAAAATTGAGTACCTTTCAGTCTCACTGAAATTACTAGAACCAGGCAGTGACGAAGAATCCACGTAATGTAGCAACAATAAAGAAACAAATTGTGCCTTCGTGGACTTGACAGGTAAATCATATATTTGCATCTTTTTAAAAATCTGCTGCCAATCCATAATCTTTGGATTAACTTGGCTAAACATGGGCGGATGGTATATTTCGAAGTAGATAGGTCACCAGCCCAAGTTTCAATTAATGTCATTGGCATTGAAAACGTTGTTAGACGCAACTTTATATTCTGTAAAGAGTCTGCAAGCAGAAAGCTTGTCATTTAAGTTTAACAGTGTTTTGGTTTCTTCTATTGTTTGTTTATAATAAAGCAGCCAGGGGGAAAAGTCAGGAATTTGCTAAACACACCCAGTGCTGAATTCCTTAACGGATAACTTACCTTTTCGAGATGGTGAAATATTTTTGTTTGTCACTTTCACAATCAGAGAAACTGAACCCACTGCCTCGCTTGAACTGTTTAATGTTGATATCTGTTACAAATAAACAAGTTTTCAACCAATTTATAAAAAGAAAAGTAGAAAGTTCTTTTTGGCAAACGCCTAAAAGATCTCAGCAACAAAAATACAGTGAAATAAGACAACAACAGTTGAAAATATAAATTACAATATGAATAATAATTTAGTAATAATAATCTTTATTTTGTTGAGACAAAATCAATCCAACTCTTTGTTAATGGAGGTGTTTGACAATTGTCTCGTATGGAACTTAGACATTGGGTGACAACTGCCACTGAACTGATTTTGTTAGTTGCACTATTTGCCAAGCTCAAGTGTTGAAGATGTTGAATCTCTGCTTGTTTTCTATGTTCTTTTTTTTGCCTTGTTCCTACTCAAAAGCATTCTGCCTGTGTTTACTTTTATCTCTCTGGTGGTATAGAGTCATTCATGGTACTCAAAGAAGCTTTATTCTTTTTGTTTTTGGCAACAAACTTTGAATTTGGTATTTATGCGTACAACTCAAAATATGCGGTTGGCTGAGGGTTTAATTTATGGCCGCTCATTGGCTTGACTCCATAAACAGAATAGAATCAGCATCTGCTTACACTCTTGTTTTTACAAGCACGACTGTTATTTTTGAGCCGAAACTGGAAGTGGTTAAACAAGGATCTTCGCTAGAAAAGGGATATCTCCTCCCACATCTAATATCTTTCAATTCAAATCTTGGACCAAGTGATGGTTCCACTTCTCTCTGACCAAAAGAAGTAGAAAAGATCATACCCGCTAAAAGTTGAAATTTGTAATGATTTCTTTTGTCGGTAGTGGTAAAAAGGAACGCGAGCAAAGTTTGTTTCCTTTCGTTCTTCGTTTTTATAAGAAGGTTCGTTAAAAGTTCGTCAAAATTTTAGAGAAGTTTTGTATCTTTTTTGGCAAGGTTTTCACACCTCCTATAAATTTTTACTCATTAGCAAAACGCGTGTTTCGTCAAAACTTCCCATATTGTGCTTGCGTTTCATTTTACCCCTAATATGTTTCGTCATAATCTTCTTCTGCTTGAACCAGAAACTAACAAAAGCTTATGATTCTGAAGTAACTAGTTATCTGTTCATATTCATGAAACAATTTTACACATGAATATTCCACTTGTTTCATGCCACGTCTCTTCGGAGGTTGAGTGACGACCGCGAAGGTGACAGTCGCCTGGTACAGACCCTTCCATGGCGCGGGTCCATAGCTTGTTTAAGTATTTTGGGGATTTTAGCCTTGGATATTTATAAAATGTTCTTAATATAATCATAAGTATTTACTAAGCAGTTAGTAGATAGAATGAAAGAGAAAATAACGAGTCCCGCAAATTGTTCCTGTAAAATTCCATATATTTTCATTTTGTACCGTGTATAATGACAGCCGCGTAATGTAACATAATTCCTCAGCCTTGGATTTTCCCCATGCATGTTATTATATTTTGGCCGATGATCAGTCGGATGTTCTCATAAAAAGGTCTATAAAATGTGCACGTGTAGAGCGATAACTTTAACATTGAATGACTCCCCTCTTTCAATTTATTAAACAACTGCTTATAGCAATTCTGGCTTGCTTTTGGATGAACCAAAAATAATTTGTAATCATTATTTGAATCTTGTTCAGGTGACTTTTTAAACAGGTCCTTTAATTTGGAACTTTGTTTCTTAGTTATTTCCTTCGCAGTGTCATTAGTCCTTGGAACTGAAAAGGGTTCGAGATACTTTTGTGAAAAAATTCTAATCTTTTCTAAGACTTCCATTTCATAATCATGAAATGGGTTCAGTCAAGTGAATATCTCTTGCCTATCTTGAAAAAAACTGTAAGCATGTCGTCGACATTTTCTGATAGTTTGCAATTTTTGAATCTTAGTCGCTTTTGGCTTTTAGAAGTTTTAGATTTTGGTCTAGCGAGAAAGGTTTGAGCAAAAATACACAAACAACACTAACAGATAAACAAAAAAAAGGTATATAGTTATAAAAAGCATGAAATAAGAAACATAAAACCTTTTAGGGAATTTAAAAAAAAATTCCAAAATGAGGACAAAATTATACCGAAAGACACCAATGTCGTAAAGATTATTTAGACATGATAACGACCAAGAATGGAATCCGTTTATTGTTTTTTAAAGGAGTTACGGAACTTACACTTAAAGTCATCTTCAATTGAATTCCAAATTCTAACACCAGAGATCGTATGTCCTCTCGCTGGCCAATCTGGTCAGTATATTGATGTGTTTTGCTTACAGACATAAAAAGGATTTGAAAACAGGTGGTGGAAGACTTGCATAAAAGTGGTACATAAAGAGAGCGTTATTTAAAATAACTAGACCTAGAACCAGTTAAGCACTTTCAAACTGAAAAACAACGGAGATGAATGACGCCCGAAGCAAAACAATGGTAGGTAATTATGTTGACATAACAAGCTGTATGGATCATCCCGTACCTCATAACGCCACTTGAAAGGGAGAAATTATACCTAGCACAACAAGAAACTGAAATCCAACAAGAAAAACGGTGCTCCTTTTCCTAGTCAACATTGTGGTTGGCGTTTCAAATCAAGGTTGCCATTCCGTGAGCATTCAATCAATTGACGACAAATTTTATCAAAATTAAAAATTTAACTATTAGAAAACAGAGATATGATGAAATTTTGTAATTAGCGAGTCTGCTGTTGCCATGGTAACCGTTTTCGGGAGGTAAGCGTTTTAATTTTCTTGCTTTTTGTTACCTTTGACATATATTTTCACAATTAAGAACCAAAAGCACCCTTTTTAGCCGAGAAGTCAATTTGTTTCTTTTATGTTAAAAAAATCAATATACATCAAAGGTATTGCGCATTAATGTTATCGAAAGTTGAAAATGTTGGAATTTGTACATAATATTGAACATCGTCACAACTAGTTATGTCTTGTTACATTTTTTATCTCAAGAGTATTTGTAGTTTGAAAATTTTTAATACACACTCTAAACCAGCATTATTTCTCTTTCCCCCTCCCCTCTTTAAACGCAATAAACTGAAAAATGAAAAACATACATATAATCAAAAACACAACCACAATTAAAAGAAAACATTAGAGGTCTATGGACTGTTATATCCATTAGAAAGCATTTCCACAAAACTTAAAAGTTTTGGATAAATGGATCGTAAGAAAAGTGAGTTTTTTTAAATTATGACGTCATAATGACGTCAAAATGACGTTTCACTTCAGGCAAACTACCTGACCTCCTTACCCCTAAGTTTGGCTTCAATATCTTTTAACGTTCTAGAGTTATATATAAACCTAGGCTTCGGGCACTTTCCGAGCTTGTCGCGAAACGAGTCGCCATACTAGATGCAGAGCGCGCGAAAAAAGCTATTCACTAATTTGGTGTATGCTAAATCTTTTTGTAAGGACGCCGGTCAGGCTGAAAATCGGCCAAATTTAAGAACATGCTAAGAACACGCCTGAGGCTTAATTAGAAATCGCCTAGAACTTTATTTTGTTATATTATGCCATAAAATGATGGGTTCGTTCATTAGAATTCTATATACAATAGCTTCATGTTACCGTAACGTTTTGGTTTATGCTTGAGAGAAGAAGAATACAACGCACAATGTTTTTCTGTAAGAACCAGTAAAATTTTCCGAGCCTTGTTGTTCTTGTCAAGTTGTTTTTTACGAATTCAAAATCAATTTTTGGAAATTCGAATCTTTTTACTAAACAAAAGTTTCGACTGAAACCTTCATCAGTGATGGTCACGAGGAAGTGACCAATCGAGTTTAAAACTTTTGACTACAATGCAATCTGGACGAATATATTCACTTTCAAACACGTATGATGTTTTTATATGAACATTTTAAGAACCTTTGAGGCTAAAGTCCTCAAAATATTTTTTAAAGAACATTCAGTCTTTGCCCAAAAACTAGACTTCTTAAAAAAAGAAAGAGTGTTTTGTGTTTCTTGTTTTCTGCCTCGACGTTCAAAAAACAGGGCCGTTGGAAGGGAGGGGAAGGGCTGCGGCCTCCCCTCCCCCCTCCCCCCAGTAATTTATCGTCATTCACAGTTTTCATGTCTCTTGCTTTTCTTCTTTTCTTGTCCACTAGGCCGACCCTCTGAATTACAGCTGACAAACACCGAGAGAAACAGATTTAACAGTATCAAATATGGCTTGAAGAACTCTGCTGCCAAATTACCTGTCGCTTTTACTTAGAATGTCGTTGCCTTGAGCTTTTTTAATTCTTAATTCCTTTTTTGTGCAATTAGATCGGACTAGCGCATTATTTCAATTTTTTTCAAAGCATCTTTCAACTGTTTATATATAATCTAAATGTACTATGTTTACTCTCGTTAAATAAAGATTATTGCATTTTATTGTATTTTACGCTAATTACATTCTAATTACAATGAGTATAAGCAGCTGAAGACATCTTTGCTGGATTTACTATCGAAAATACGAGAGATTTTCAAAACAAGCGACTGTGACCATGAAAACATGCATCTCGCTTAATATGCTTATGAAGAAGAAACAGCGTGTGAATCACGTACTCGGGATCCAATGGTAGCATTTTCATTCCAACGAAATCAATCTGTTTAATTTGCTGAAATGCTTTGAAGCAAAGATAAAGAACATATCAAACGTGTATAATTAAAGTTAGTAGTCCATAGGTAATGCACAAGATCAAGCCATAAAATATTTACAGTTCCTTTTGACAGCGTTTTTAGCTTGTTTCTAAAGAAAAAAAAACTTAAAAAACGAGCTTATCCTCAAAAAACACCGCTAAATCGGTCAGAAGCGAGAATGATTCGCTGGCCAGTTCTTAAAAATAAGTTAAGTGCTTTGGCCATCGTTTGCTAAAATTACAGGTCTGAAACTATTAATAGAGAAACAAATATTAAGTCTTTCTTGAGTTTTTCTTATTAGAGCATGCTTTTACGGACTTTCGAAACGTTCGGTTGCCATAGCGTCAATAAACCCAAAAAGGTGGCGCCAGTATAAGAACATTTTGCCAAAATATTCTTCAGCGTCATTTGCGGTAACGTTAGAACGTACTTACTAACTTATCCCCCTTTCCCGAGTGGGAAATAAGGCCACGACACGACGACACCATTTTTGGCGATCTCTTGCAAGTTTATACGCCTCACCCCACGTCAGATCCATTTCTCGGAGCTCCCACTTGTCCTGCGCCAGGTTTGTTTTGGTCGACCAGGTTCACGCTTTCTCGTACCTCTTCCTTACAGAGGACGTGTATGTCTAAGCCATTTCAGGCGAGGCCTACGTACTTACGCTCAAACATTGAGAAATTCAGTAGTCCAATCATGGCCTCTGGATTCTGCATATGGGTGGCGTAGAAGGTCTTCCATCCGTTTTATGTATTAATCAAAGAGATGATTTTTTAAAGACATTCCTTCATTAAGTATCGGTGTTTTCTCAAGTTTGAGAAAGTCTTTTATTTCAAATGCTGAAACGTTTCAGTTCCCTAGTTCTGTTTCTGTTTTCACGCGGATTGCTTGAATGGAGTTCATAATCGGTCGCCAAATTTGAACTGCATCTCGATTTCTGACTTCTGCTTATTTTTAACGGAACGGGAAGGCGTAGTTGTTGATAGCTGCACCTACCAAGGTGTTCGTGAAATATTTCGTTAATATTATGACAAGCCGCGTCAAGGCAATCGATCGTACCAAACTCTAGGCTTCTTAGGTTTAAATGTGCACTTTGAACGGCAACTTCAGCCACGTTTTGTTCGGCTTCTTCTCTAGCTCACCTTCTGGCAGTGGTAGTTGATTCTCCGCGGTTTGGCTCAATCATTTCTATAACATTCGGTCTATTGCGCTCCGTCCAAATGCTTAAAAAGATACTTTAAGCATACTCTCTGATCTCTGTGGCATTCAGGGGATTCAAAAGTGAGTTGATCATGAGCAATATACATGTGTCCAAGACACAATACCTAAATACATCGAGGAATTCGACGAGTCTAAAGGAAAAAAAGTGACGCAAATTGAAGTGCATGGTTAGATAGGGTGCAACGCAGAGCAAAAAGCGGCCCAAAATAATAGCAGTTGCTTTTGATGCTTTGAAGTTACGATTTCTGAAAAGGATTTGTTCTTGCTGCTAGTGCGGTATATGGGCTTGAATCTGCAGATAATGACGTCTGATTCAATATAGATTTACTGTATAACAGTAAATCAGCATCCAAACGATGAGTAAAAGGTGCAAGCTCAACATTAGATAAGAAAATATAAAGCATATATATTTATTTTTTTTATATGTGAACGCCGCAAATATCAGAGCGGCGCCTATCCAGGCCACAATTGTACCTATTACAAGCCTCTTCCTTGTAACGATCACTTCATACCGCAGGGCGTGCTTGATTGCTACAAACCTCTCCCAGGCCACCAGGACGATATGATTAATTGACGATATAGTTGCTTATAATTAACAAAATCCATAACACTGATTCAAGAGTACACGTATCACAGTTTCCGCTATCCGACAAAGTTCCAAACCTGCGTTCGCGAAAAATAATAAAAGTTAAGAGACCGTTAAAGAAGATAGTGAACGGAATAAGGATGGAGTCAAACGTTGCTACAAAAGCCAGGTTTATGTACATTGAATCTGTCAAGTATTCCTTTTTCCATGCACTGACTCGAAAAGTCCAAGAAAGTAGCAGGTTTCAGTTGCGTTTTCTGAGGACTCAAGCCTACTCAAAACGAAATAATTGAATAAAGCCGCGGACTTCACAGTAGTTATGAGGGTTTTAAAATTCTAGAAACATCCGATACAGGATTTCAATGCCGTTCTCTCAATGCATGTACAACTTTATCCAGCATCGGTCGCGCAGATCATAACTCAACAGCTGGTTGTAACAAGCGCACGCGTATGGAAATAGTTGCATTATATCCACAATATCGCCAAACCCCCTCTTTTCCTTTTGAAAGTTCTAAAAAAAGGTGAAAACAAAACAAACAAAAACT
Organism: Hydrozoanthus sils; assembly: GCA_027575215.2. Taxonomy (NCBI): domain Eukaryota; kingdom Metazoa; phylum Cnidaria; class Anthozoa; order Zoantharia; family Hydrozoanthidae; genus Hydrozoanthus; species Hydrozoanthus sils. Next base: position 17,081 of record JAOBRD021139265.1, on the reverse strand, counting down.
CTGCAATTATAGCCTCTAGTTGTTAGTTGATATATATGATTATCCCGAATTATTTACAAGCTGCGTTGGCGATGGTTATGACTTGTTGAATATGCGGAAACGAGCTCGTGTGTGAATCCCCACGTGTCGCTTCGTTCAAACTAGATAAGTAGCTTGTTGATTTTGTATTCAGTTCACGCACTTTGATTCTATTTATTAATTAGTACAAGGGGAGGAGCATCTTTGGTTGAAATGACATAATGTATGTTTTGGCTTCGTAGTAAAGCTGTTTTCGACTCGAAAGGGGGGAGGGTTGGGGTTTTCAGATCGAGGTGGGAAATAAAAGCTGAATTGTTTGGAATTAAAAATTCAAAACTATTCTCAGAGCTTGTTTCAATTCAGTTTAAGCTTTAATCAAACAGAGGCCAAGGTTTTTCTGGCATCGTAATGTCATGTCGCTGACTAGATGCCACCGGCTGGATCTGAGCCATTATAGTGTTTGATAATTTACTACTATATGAAACTAGGGATTCTTTTCACCGGAAATCAGGAACAAAACAAATAACCGCGAGTACACAATACCGCCGGCATACATTGATCAAATTTGCAACTGATAGAATTTGACACACAAAGTTAAAGGAGCTGTTCCACGCTTCGGAATACTGGGTTCTAATTTGTTGACACTTGATTACAAGTTTTCAAGTTTAAGCTACCCTCTGATTACCGATCAGATGCTCTACCCATTGAGCTACAGAGACTCACATGGGGAGCCGATTCACAGGTTAAGTTCTTGTTTATTCCTGCTGGACATATATATTGCATCCGCTTGCTCGATATGCCCAATATGGTTTACACGCCATGATAAAATGCCAACAGCCAGAACACTGAAAAAGGTAAAAAAATGATAACTGATAGTCAGTAGCTTGTCCATATTTATAAGACGGAAGCCAAAACGACCATTTCGATGCCAAAGAAGACGACTAAACTTGCTCGGCGGCCGCTTGTTATTCCTCCGCTTAAACTTGAAAACTTGTTCACCCAACACGAAATCAAGTGTCAACAATTTAGAATCCAGTACTGCGAAGCGTGGAACAGCCCCTTTAAAATACAAATATAATGAGGAAGAATAGCCAATATGTAGAGTTTCAATTCTATAGTATAGTATTTCGGCTAGCCCTATCACTGATAATAGCCTTCTTCTAAAAAAAATTCAAATTGTACGCTCTTCTTCTTTAGTATTTACCAAAGCAACGGATATCCATTTTCGCGCGCTCTGATTGATTCCTGGCCCCTGTCTCGCGATATCCATGTTTATGAGGCGGTAGTCAAAATGGCGTCGCATCGTTATAGACGGAAAAGTGCTTGTTTTAAACGAAGAACCATTCCAGAAAACACAAAAAGGAAAACAAGATTTTGTTTCGTTTATAGTTAGAACAATTTTTTTTCAAAATCCGCTAAAAATCCATGACCCTTTGTACTCTTCAAAAAAATAAAAAACAACCCCGAATAATGTAAACAGCGTGTTAGAAATATAAAAAACAACTTGAATTGTGTCGATTCTTTGAAAATGAAGAGCATTTTATCCCTATCTTCTGGTAAATAATAAAAATAGCCCTAAATCCCCCACACCCCAACCTCAGGGTCGGTGCCTAGCGCTAGATATATTTAGTATAAATACTACTACCATTACTAAACATATCTAGCGCAAGATATATTTAGTAAAACTTTAAATATTTACTTAAATATTTACTAAAATATTTAGTAAATAAACCCCTTCCGGCGGCTGGTTTATCGGAGGATATAATGTCCGCGACTGATAGATTGTCCGAAAAATGAATAGTTGGCCGAGAAGCGAAGCTTCGAGGGCATGCAACTCAGAAATTTTGAGGGCAATCTATCAGTCAAGGACGTTATATCCTCCGAAATATCAGTGAGCCAAGAAGGGGTTTTTTTCTTTTATAACCCTCCTTCGAAAAATCTTTGTGTACATTTGCAGTGATGAAAATTTCTCTCTTCTCCACACTAACTGAAGTTGGATGGAATGTAAACTCTCATTTTTAAACTTAAGATATTTTACAGATTTTTAGAGACTTGATAGGTTTAGTTAAGCTTGTTAGTGTAACTGTTGTTTAGCGAAAGCGGACTCGCAGCTTTTATTACCTTCAAATACGTTTACGGCGTATTTTGTCGACTTTTTCCCGCTGTCTGGCACTGCTTTTGATATCAGGCATTTTTAAAAATCTTCGTTCTTAGACTTGGCGAAACGATTAATTTCCTTTAGTCTATGAATTTAAACTTGTTCAAAATTTTAAAAATAACGTTTGTTGTTTTGATTAAAAATGGCTGACATAATCGCAGGGCAGTTATCAAATTGAAAGGGGTATATTCACTGATAACCTACTTCCAATTTTGTACTACGTGATGCGTTTTATCCGATGAGATTGCACGAAAATAATTGTGTGGGTTATAAACCTAGGTATAACACTATAGTAAAGTACCTAGATATAACACTATAGTAAAGTACCTAGATATACACTAGATATAAAGCTTACCGTCTCGGTATATATCCACCACTGGTCACCCCCTTTTGTCTGGAGAAAGTTGTTTAAAATTATTTGTAAATGAAAAAGATTAGCCATTACAACGAAGAATTTAAATTTTTCTCATATAATATTTCGGCTAGCTATACAAGCCTTCTCCAGCCTATGCGTACGGTTTTAGAAATTTAAACTTAAATTCTGCGTTGTATTGGCTATTATTTTTCATTTACAATTCAACTTCGTTAGTCCAACTCGATCACTTCATTGATCCAACAATTGTTGTATCATGGTTATTCATTTTTTGCAAATTCATTATTTGTAGTTTTACAGCCAGGAATCAGTATAGAAACAATGAATATAGCTCATTATTTCCTTACCATTTTTTTTCTGTTTTTTTTTCTTTTTTTGCCGTGATTGTTTTTGTTGATTTACCGTAGAATTGACTCGCTATTGGACTATTAATATAGAAGTAAAATAAAACGCAGGCAACCGTTTACGAAGTTTCTGCTATAGTCGGATCAATAGATGATCAAATTTGCTTGGACAAATTGAAATATACGAGTTAGAATGCAAGCCCAATATGACTTTTTTGAATTATGGCCAGTCAAAATATTGTACAAAATATAATTAAAAAAAGTCGTATTGGGCTTGCATTCTAACTCGTATACTATTAATATGCCCGGAAACTCTCCTTGCTCTGCTGTCAGTTCGTGTAATCGACAAGGTCACGTACGTGCTTTGAATACTATACTGAGTTAGTTTGATATATAGCTTACGAATTTATAGATAATACTAAAAAGCTGCATTATTGTATTGAGTACATTTGTTTCTTAGCTAAAACAGTCATTTGGTTTTTATTAAGGATTGCTTGACGCCACGGGCAGCCGGCCCCCCCTACCCCCCTACCCCCTACCCCCATCGCCCCACCACCACCCTAACGTCTAGATGATACTTAATCAATTTAACAACGGCTTCTTATATATTTTATCTGCATTGTTTGTTTTTACTTCTTTCATAATCATGTTTGTTTGTATTTGCTTTTAAAAATAATTTTTATACAAAAAAATGTTTGTGACATCTCACTCTTTCTTGAAAAAAGTCCAAGATCACGTGATCAATGTGTCCTTCTACCTGGTCACGTGTGCACGAATGTCCAACAGCAGCCATCTTGAAGAGTGGAAAGGCACATATATCGTCTCGATTTTCGTTACTTTGCTTTTTTTACATTACCGAGCCTTGAATCTCCCAGTTTGAAAAGATGTCAGTTGTAGATAAATTGGATGCTGCCAAGCATTCGCTTATGGGTTCTGCCTTGGCTAAGGCGGCTTGCAAAGCGAGCAGCCGCGAAGTTATGGGACCGAAAAGAAAACACGTAGATTGTGCGTAAATTTGCAACTGTTTGGAAAGTTTTCCCCTTTGTAAAATGACCAAACATAAATCAATATTTGCTCATAAAACTCTTTTATCTCTGTCGTAGACCTCATCCAGTGCACGAACAGTGACCATGTTTCGATCCCAAACTTGGCGGAGATTTTGTTTGAGAGATGTGCGAACTCAAATTGGACAGTTGTCTTCAAATCCCTCATAACTTCCCATCATTTGATGTCCTACGGAAATGAGGTGGGTATTTCATGTCGCTTTAAGCCTTTAATATTTATTGAAGATAGATGCAAACCTAGTTTTGTTTTGAAACTCGGGATTGCGGACGTGCTGGTGAAACGAAGGGCTCCCAAGGTTACTGTTTTGCAGATTTAATAAATCGCCAAACAAGGCACCAAGCACCCGCCGGTACGGAATTCCAAAATCGAATATACTGTACTTTTGGGAGCTTCAGCTGATCGAAGCAAAGCTTACATTTGAGCTAAGAATAAACCATTTTTTTCTATTGCAAGTTCTAGATTTGTTGAATTTTGTTGTAAACATGTCTTCCATAACAATGCATAACAAATACGCGAGTCCTACTGCTTCATCGACGCGCCAAGATTAAAAAGGATCATAAATGTTTCGCGAAGAGCTATCAAAATTAATTTGTAAACTAGATGTAGTAGCGTTGGTAAGTTTGGCTCGTTTTCCATGATTGACATCTTCTTATTGTAGTTGTCGTCTTGACAAAAGATTTGTGTTCGACGCTGATACAACAAGAAAGTTTGATTTGAATGCCAGTGGACTTCCTAGTTAGACATTTTTGGCCGTGTACATTCCCTAAAACTTAGTATATCTTTGGGTTATCGAATCACATTCGATTTGGAAACATCTTCAAATAAACTGAGTTAATTTATCGTCGAGAAGAAATTGCGAGCGACCTGAACGCCAATCGAGTTCAGACATAATGGTTTGTTTTGTTTTGTGACTCAAGGCACGTTTAGCCGAAGTTCGCACGAGTTGCGGAAGTCATCAGTGATAAAGATACACTGTACGAATGTGTGAGATAAACGGCTTTCATTTAAACGATTGAGTGGCAGATCACATTGATTATTTTGAGTTTACGGGTAATGATTAGAAATTGTTTACACATAATACTTTGCGAATCCTAATTGATGTTCTGTGATCACCCAGCAACTGGACTGTGGGAGTTGTTTAGAATGTTGGTTTATTGCAAAAACAAGATACAAGAAGTAAATTAATTAATGTACCACTCTATTAAATAGTTGTTAGCTCGCCTGTCAGATCGTAATTAAATCACTTGCTCATTACAAGAAAGTGTAATCCAGAGGGATTTAAATCAGGATAAAATTTTCTGAGAGATTTTGTTTTAAATACAAAATAATTGGACTTTTTGCTAGAGGGGTCAGGGGGCATGCTCCCCCAGGAAATCTTTAAATCTAGACACTCTGAAATACTAATTTTCTGGTGTTTTCAATAATCAATTAATTATAACTTTTGCATTTTTTTTATAACAAACTTTATGAATAAAACTATCCTTAGAATTTTAGCAAGTGAAGTAGAGGTTTGTTAGTTCTTTGTGACTAGTCTCAACTAACTGACTTTTAAAAACAGCTACTGAGTTCCCCAAAATGTGAGCTCCAATCTTGTTATGGTTTGAACCACAATAAATTAGTTGTGGTGTAGTTTTTTAGTAAAAATTTGAAGCTCTTTTTCAAAAATATCATATTCTATCCTGCATTTCAGAGATTTATACAGTATTTGGCATCACGGACAACTAATTGGAATTCTTTAACCACTTTTACTGATAAGAGTGGAGTTCAGGGTAAGGAAATTACATTCATGTTGTAAAATAAAGTAGATATAACATGCATTCTGATTGGCTGTGGTAATGGACTGTAAAATTATTGACAGCAGTACGGCAATTTGCTGTAATGCCCAACAAAAATTTCGAATTTCACAGCAAAATTTTTCCTGCCCTTTTTACCTTACTGCTGCAGTTCCCTTTCTGTTGAATCGATGTTGATGTTTTCTCAACTTAAACTGAGGAACTGTGCAAGAAAATTGCAAAATTTCGCAACAAACGCGAATCAAATCTGTTGTCGTTGCGATTTTGAATTTCGATGTTTGGAAGCCTGGTTGCTGTTGCTCAATTGTTGTGGTAGATACTATATGGCACCCCAAAGTGTTTGCACGTTTTCTGTGGGGCAGACTGCTGTACTTCCAGTCTTACTTCACGATGCCACGGCAGTATTAATCTGATTTGTACAATTTTAAAGGTTGATAATGCGATACAGTAAATAAACGAAACCTCAATATTTAACCCTAATTTGCCTTGTTGCCCTCAGAAAAAAAATAACAATGCCTTATTGCTCCCTGAAAACCTAAAAATTGTCTTGGTGCCCTGTCAGAACAAGATTTTTTGGGAGGAAATTGCTGTGCCCTCTCAAATGGCCAGTTCAAGGCCTGGATATACAGTATAATTATATATATAGTGTATAGATCTGCAATGCCAGACTTATCGGCTGTTTATGTGTTTTGTTTTATAAAAGATATATAAAATTTGCTTGCTTGTTCAGTTCTATTATAGAAACACTAAGTGTAAAGCAATAAAAAGTAAGTGTTCACATAGTATCAAGAAACTAAATGTCATTCATATTAGGTTATGACATGTCCAAGTTTGTCCGGCGATATTCAAGTTTTCTCAGTGAAAAAGCTGTCTGCTACAGAACTATGGCCTATGACTTCTGCCGATTGAAAAGGGGGTGAGTTATTTGTTAGTTGATTGCTTTGATTACTCATTATTTTAATGAATATCGAGTTTTTTCCAAACTTTAAGTTGAAAACCCATAATTTATTATTTGTGGGATACCTTTACAGCAATTGAATTGGCACAGAAACAAATATAAGTAAGCAAGGTCATATAGTAAAAGCCTTGTTAACTTAGCAAAAATATCTACAAATCTCTGCTAGATAGTAATTTATATCAGCCACTCAATGCACTATTAAAATCATGATTCATAAGGAATTCAAATAAGTGAGGCAAATTGTCTTGACACTCAAGATTGTGCAAAGTAGACATTAGGATGTAAGATACAAGGTGCAATTTTTTGCAATGCTTGCCCTTCTTCATTATGTATGACTAGTTTGCTTTCTCTTTTGTCTGAGCTAAGCTTTGTGAGTAGAAAAGGATGAAAGTGACCTTATTAGGTGTAAAAGAAAATTAACAAATTTTCAGCAGGTGGTTCACATAGTCGCAAAAACCTCAAAACTGGGCTCTTCGGGTTGTAATTTTCAAGATGGCGACGAGTAGGTGACCCGAACAGTGCATTCCAAAGTGCCGCTATTGTACTCACTATTGTTTTCTGACATTGTTGCAGTATTGGCATTCTCATATCGTAAACTCTTCTTTACTGAGAAGACCTTTATTAGTTTATTGACACATGTGGTGCACTTGTTCCCAGCTCTCATCAATATGTTAAACAGCAATTTTTGAAAGTCAGAGGTCTCAGTAGTGCAAATTGATGTGGGGTACAAGTTCTAATGGTAATGCATATTTCATACTGTACAAGAGGCTCACCTCAAAGGTTGATTCACCTGTGTTAGCAGCCGGCCCAAGCTCTTTTGATATAATCAACTATACCAGAGGTTTTAAAAAGTTTGCTCTGTAGCCTGAAAAGTATTCTACCCTGCTGAATAGCTTTCACGATCAACTTTGTTTTTGCCCTGAAATAAAACATGTCTGTCCAATCTTTTTTCAATCATATTTTTAGCAAAATACCAAATGTTAATAGGCCGTTTGCACTATGGCGTCATTGTACGACAACTACCAGAATCCTTTTCAGTTTTCATTTGTTATTCAGATGCACAAACTCCTGAGAATTCTTAAATAATAGGCTTAATTTCTTGAACAAAGAGACATTGCAATGGTTTGTGGTAGCTGTAGTAAAACACGCAATAGTGGAAATGGCCTATTTACGGAGCAATAAGATATTACAAACTAAACTTATTAACTTTTTTTTTCATTTTAGGAAGGAGGATGGTGTTCTGAGGAAAATGGACAGTACAAAGGTAAAACTTTCAATAAATGTACGACTTATATTTATATATACATGGTAGATCATGATACTGTAGTTGTGGATACATAAATGTACACATTACAGTCCAGGGCTCAGGGTTTTGAGGTAAACTTGTATAGAGTTTTGGAGGCAGCTGAAAAAGTTTCCATTACAGGGAGCCCAGAGCTAGTTGCAACTCAATACACACATCTGTTAGGTAGGAGAAACTGTTGATTCACAAGTTGAAAGCTCAGAAAAAACCTGAGTCACTAATTAGAATTGAACCCCAACCAATGAACTTAACCAGTGACTTGGCTCCCCATGTGAGTGAGTCTCTGTAGCTCAGCGGGTAAAAGCATCTGACTGGTAATCATAGGGTTGCGGTTTGGATTCCCACCAGTGACTCAGAATAATTTATGAGATTTCAACTTGTGAATCAAGCACTTCTTCAACTACAACAATTTCCAAGTTACAAATTACCATTTAACAGTCTTTAATAATTGTGTTGTATTGCTGTGCTTCAATTCGTCAAACAGTTTTTACACAATACCCACAATTTTTAAGAAATTGTGGTACCTGGCAAAATGCATTCCTGCTGCCCACTTCTGCCTTTTTTGTCAAATGGTGACCAATCAATTGAAATCAAGAGTTCAATAAGTATTATTTTAATGAGTGTTTATTTTTAAGTTTGCAAATTGATTCCAATTTGACATTGAGCTATACAATTTAAATGACTTCCAACTTTAAAATTGAAGGCTCTAGTGCAAAAACGACACAAGTGACAAGTTATTGATGGAATTATCAAATGTTCCACCTTACGTTATCCTCATTATCTCTTCATAACCAATAAGTTGGGAGAATTTAGTTTTTCATACAAGGTCACTTACATCATTTTTGCAGTAGACCCTTCAATTGCACTAGTGAAAGCCTGTGAAGCTTCGGCAAATATTTGTCAAAAAAAGAGAGTACTTGTCTGGCTAAATTTAATGTTTGCCGACCCCTTATCTGAAAGCCTGTCTGTGCCTGAGTGGTTAGTGTATTTTACTCATAATCCTAGGGTCACGAGTTCAAGCCCTGTTCAAACCACTGTGTTGGGTCCTTGAACAAGACACTTTACCTGACTTTGTTCCAGTCGACTTAGCTGTATAAATGAGTACCAGTCCTGCTGGGGGCTAACCTGCTATAGATTAGTACCCTGTCTACGGGGAGTCAAAGACTCACATCCGCTTAACACTACAGAAACTGGAGATAAGCGCTGGCCCTGTGAGCCACTTACTGTAGGCTTGAGAAAGGATTAGCTTAGTTTTAGCTTATCTGAAAGCCTGGTGCTTCTTGAGATCAGAACACATGTTTTTTTCTGGCACAAAAAAAAGTATTTTAACAGCACTTATTTTTTCTCTTGTAGTTACTGAAGGCCTTGCCATTACTTCAGCAACAAATTGATGCACTGCTTGAAGTTGATGTAAGAACAATTGATATTGAGAATAATTCAAAATTAATAATTATACTGTATTTATCTGTTTTTGTTATTTTTGGTTTGTTTTTGTTTATGAGGTAAAATTAATGTTCTTGAAACATGAAATCTCTATACAGTAGAAACAATTTCAGCATATACAGTAACTGTAATTGTAACATGCAAATATTGTTTGTTTGTTAAATCTGTAATAGCTACTGTTATAGCAATCAAATGATTATAGATGGAGTTCGGCTCTTGATTGTATCTGTAATTGCCTTCTGTTTGAAATTTCAGATAGACAATTTTACAAATTCTTAATGGCAACTTATTCATGCAATGAAAAATCAATGTGTCATGTTTACAAAACATTTTCATGTGTGTAGAATCTTGCAATACTATTAAATAATGAAGAAATAATATTGATAAAAGTAATCAAATGAGTCCTCATCAGGTTTCAAAGAAAATCATTTTGTCTTTGGGTCTAATTCTGAAAGAATTGCCCATTCCTCTGGTTGGGCAATTTATTGGAGTTAGGCCAAAAGATGTATGATTTTTGGAAATTTGACTCAGACTCACATGATTACCAATAACTATGTCTTTCTGAAATGAAAGAAACCATGCAATCACCTGCTATTTGTTAGCCATACTAGTAATCCAACAGTACCTGTAGCTGAAGTAAACTCAAAAGTAAAGTTTTGTTCTCCCACAGATTAAAGCTAGTGAACTCACCAATGGTGTTATCAATAGTGCATTTGTTCTCTTATTCAAAGTAAGTACAATAAATATAATTTAGTGTAAATATTTTAATATTTGCCTGAAGGTCTTTCACAGTACATACCAAGGTCTGTGCTAAAGACCGAGGGAAAATATTTTCCCGGACAGACCGAGCAAATGAGGTTATTAAGATATTTGTTACATGGCTTCAATTTTAGATCAGTAAAAGAGAACAAATGATTATCTCTGTGTGCTCGTGTTAATGAGAAATCGGTCCAGTAACTTCCCAGTCCTGTATGGGGAGTTATTGGACTGATTTTCAGCCAATCAGTGTGTAGGATTTGGTTATTGGCCCTAGAAGTTTAACTTGCAATGCCAGTAATAAATGATAATATTACAGTACATGTATGTTGTACCTTATTTTGTGGTGGTAAAGTCAACTATAAGGGAATCAAGTTTTAAATTAAACACATACTGTAATATGTTAAAGCCCCCCTGCCCCCCCTCCCCTCCCCTCTCTTTCTCTCTCTCTCCAGTTTTAAGCCCCATGGATGTAAGCCCATTGATTTGCTAATGAACTTATTCTGGATACAAGCCCTCAGTAATCCTAAAGTAGATGTTGGGGTGCTGGATGTTAGCTGTAATTTGCTCTGATCCTTCCTAAACAATTATTTTATTCACTTACAGATAAGCCCACCCAGATATAGTGCCCCCCCCCTTTCCATTTATAAGCCCACCCAAAACCCCATATGAAGTTATGTATAAAGCCCAGGGATTTAGTGTGTGATTTTACAGTAGTTGATGTTAGTCCATTAGCTTAAATGCCATTTTGTTCACCCTAAAAGGTAGATTCTGTAAAGAAGATTGATAGTATAGAAAATCCTTCAATCAGTACATTTAGAGGTTGACAGTGTTTCTAATAATTATTTAGTTTTTGAAGTACAGCAGCATTAATAAAGAAGGGGTTAACTAAATAATAATCTATAAGAGAAGAAGTAATAATATTGATAATCATGAAAACAATAGTAAAAACTGATTTCCCACGGAATTCAGAAAGTATTATTTAATATTTATTTATTAATTCTATTATACACTGAAGCTCAATTTAAATAAGACTTATAGCATGAGGTATTGGTAAAAAATGAATGAATGCTAATGTTCAAATTTGTTTTTAAGGATTTGATCCGGCTATTTGCATGCTACAATGATGGGATCATAAACCTGCTAGGTGAGTTTGGAAGTTTTCTGTCTAATGTTTGACTTTATTAGACTCGAGTGCTTATTCGGGGTTTCAGATGAGGGCCATTGAACAGCAAATTTCGACGATGCTCTCTTAACTGTTGACAAACATTTGCCAAGCCCATAGCTTCATGGCTTTCATCAAAGCAATCAAGATAAAATAGATGGAAGTCAGTTAAAATGTTATATAGCTAAATTGTTGTCATAATGGATGTAACTTGCAAACTTAAAAATTAACACTGGTTACTGTAGAATTACATTTTATTTGAAATCTTTTGGTTTTTAGCTACTGTATGTCTGATTTCATGACAAGTGATTGGGCACCATTTGACCAAAAATTGTATTTATTCAATTGTGGGAATAAGTGAATGAATAAATGGGTTTAAGAACAAGGAATTGAGTGAATGAATGAGTAAAGAAATAAGACTAAAGTAATTAATTTTATATACAGTAATACTGTATGAAGGAACAAGCAAATGATTGTCTGAGGAAGTTAACACAAGTCAAGGCTGACCCTATAATTACTTTTTTTTTTTTCAAACAGAGAAATATTTTGATATGAACAAGAAGGAGTGTAAACAAGCTCTGGATATCTACAAGAAATTTATTGTGAGAATGGAAAGAGTATCAGATTTCCTTAAAGTTGCAGAGGTGAGTTGAAAGGTTTCTAGTGTTTGTAGTGTATTTACTGTATAATAATAATAATAATGTAATAATGTTTAGCATTTATATAGCAACTTTTCCATATGTAGATGATCAAAGGTGCTTTACAATGATTTACACTTGACTGTGGTATTGAGGGTCTGAGATAGTCCACTATATAGGGCTCACAACTAATTTATAAGAGTTGCTGTCACATACACCACAACACCGGGATCACCCTACTCTTTTCAACAAGTGTTGTGGGTTCTTTAAGTCTCCTGATAGGAGATCGAGAGACTGGGCCTATGTTTAACGTCCTTATCTGAGAAGACGTGAAGGTCTAACCATTTGCAGATGTTAGAGCAAAGGCAGCGCCTTCTCCTCAGTTATTTTAAGACCCTGAGTGAAGGTCCGGCACTGGGAATCAAACCCGGGCCCCCTGCACGAAAGACTGGTACCTTACAAACTGGGCTAACCAGGCAGCAGTATAATTGGAATAGTGTTTGATTCGGACCTTGCATGGAAAAGTTCAAGTAATTAGATCACTAGATGATCAATTTTAAATCAATCAGGAAAATAAAAACACACTCAAATGAAAAAAAATATCTTGGCTCCTGGGGAACATGCATGTTTGATAACTCAGTACCACGCAAATTGCTTTGTTGCCAGTATGGTGAGTCCCGGTCATGTAGTGGTTATCACATCTGACTAGTGACCAGGAAACATGGGTTTGAGGCTCAGTCAGGGCATTTAAAACCAAATTTTTTCAGTAGAGTGTGCTGGAAGGGAAAACAACCTATACTATGTATTTCTACTTTGTTGGAGCCCTCTTCCTCGCCAAACATGTGTATTTATTTGTAAGAATCCTTGTTAGAATGTTATAGGTAGAAAAAACAAACAAACCACATTCTAATGAGGAAAATATTTTTTTGAACCCTGGGAACATACATGTTTGATAATTCTATACCCCAGTAATTGCTATGTTGCCAGCATGGTGAGTGGTTATCATGCCTGACTAGTGACCAGGAGACATGGGTTTGAGTCCCAGTCAGGGCATTAAAACCAATTTTTTTTTTCAAAAGAGTGTGCTGGAAGGGAAAACAGAACTTATATGTATTTCTACTTCATTTTAAATCAATTTTACCAATTAGATATGTTTGTTGTTGTTTTTACCAGGAAGTGGGGTTCGATAAAGATGATATTCCAGATCTGAGCAAGGTAACTTGCATGCAAAATCTTTACACAAAAATTTTATTTGATCAATTTCTTAAATTGTTACTGAGGCCATTTTGTTATTGGTATCTTTATAGCTCTAAGGGCTTTTTGAACCCTTCTATTTGATTGTAAATGGATAAAAGTGTTTACCTGACCATATTAAGTCCCCGAATGTAAGCTTTCCAAATAGTGCTTTCAGTGGAATAGAGTTCATATTTAACATACGACAATGATTTATGACATCACATAGTTTGAAAGGACTCCAAGCTGCCCTATACTGGTGTTTACAGTGAACTAGTGAGCTTTTTGCTCAAACAATGGGCTACCAGCCACGCAAACTTTGCAAACATGTTGTGTTTTTCATTTTACTTATTCAATGCCTGTTGTACAGGTCCGTTCTTATGTTATTATGTTATGGGCTCTAAACAGTCTCCTTGGAGCAGCACTAAAAATGTCATTAAGAAGATGATGACTGTTATTAGTCTCAAATAAAGCTTTTGTTAAGTCTGTGTCCTTATCAGCAGTCAAATTTAATATTGCTGCACATGAATTTGATGCCAAGCAATTTGGTTTGATTATTTGTTCCATGGTTCGAATTTCCCACATGCCACAATTTTGAAATGTGATATAATTTAGTTGCAGTGCCGGACTGACTCTGGCACTGCAACTGAAACATGCGACACTTCAAAAGGGCAAAGTGCTGGAATTTCAAACCATTGAACTGGCCAAAAAGAATACTTGGTGTTTGAGTTGTAAATTGAGCTGCAAAGTTAACAAAAGTGTATTTTAAGACTATGAATGTTATACAGCAAAGGGTCCCTTTGATAGAGGTTGCTACCAGTTCATAATGTTTAGCACTTGTTTTAACAGGCTCCAAACAGTCTGCTCGATGCGTTAGAGAATCACTTGCTTTCTCTTGAAAAAGGAAAACCAGCAGTGCATACCACAACAGCGTAAGTTTGTAATTGATTAATGAATAGAAAACAATGATAATAATAAAAAAATTATGATAATAATGATAATAAAAAAGAGTCACCGTAATTTGACTTTCTATGAGAATAACATAGCAGTTTAATGTAGTTTAGCATAGCAGGACTTGGTAGGACCAGTCACTTTTTTTTAAACTTAATTGTAGTTTAATGTAATTGTTAATAGTCCATCAGACTGCATAGGCTATGCTATGCGCCATGTGTTGTCCTTTATTTAAGCACCAAGACGTTTATCAACTGCTATAATAATGATATAATAATAATAATAGCGATAAACAACAATAATAATAACAATAATTATAATTAAAAATGACAAGTTTGTATAGATCAATAGAATGACAGTAAAGGTTTTAGGACTAGCCTTATATCATTCAGTTTTTTTTCTCAGTGCTCCAACTCTTCCAAGTTTTAAAGTCCCATCAGTTGTGAGTGACGCTTTCCAGATGTCTGGGGGGTTTGCTACAAAATTTGATGGAGCTGACAAACAAGAAGTAGATCCAGTGAAGAGTGGTTTGATTGAGGAAGAGGAGAAATACTTGGAGGCATTCAAGGTAGTTAAATCAATCCCTTTTTAAGTTTGTATAACTTGCCCAAGTACAAACAGTACATATCATAATCTCTCTTCTACCCCCCCCCCTCTCCAATAAGCCCACCCGTTCTTTGATAAACTTCTCCTTTTTGAAGCAAGATATTTATCAAGCCCCCCTTTCAACAAGAGTTATACAAGCCTCCCGACTTGAACATGTATTTGTTTATGAACTGTTAGTTATTCTTAATACAAGATACAGTAGTTTAGTTGGTCTTTTCAAGACAGTTTTGTTCAGTATTGTGAGACATTGACAACTAGATATCAAAGAAATTGAAAATTGCTGTTCTTCTTGTGGATGCGGAAGATGGATGAACGAAAGAATACGAGAGTCATGCAAATGTGACCCTCTACGGGAAAACAGGTAAAAAGGTGATGACACGGGCACGCGTGTAATACACGGCACACTGAGCGTGGCGTTTTACACGCATATGCGCATTTTTAATAAGCAAAACAATGAGTTGCACGGTAACCTTTGTTTAGCACGTTTTAACACGCTAAAGCTTTTGTTAAGGAAGTGTGTTAAATCTCTTATTAAGCGTGCAATATAACTTGGTAGAACCGTGCAAAATTACTCGGTAAAACTGTGCGAAATTACTCGGTAAAACTGTGCGAAATTACTCGGTAAAACTGTGCAAAATTACTCGGTAAAACTGTGCGAAATTCCACGGCAGTGCTCAGTAAATCAATAGCCAATCGCTCAAAGATCGTGGAATAGCAGTTTCATTATTGGTTGAGTTACAAACGATTTCTCGTCAATTCACTAAAACATTAAAACAATGTTATAAATTGAATATAAACTAAGATAATTCATAAAACAACAAAAAGGAATGCGAAACCAGGAGATTGCTGTTTACATGACTCTGATCGCGACCCTTCAAGTTTTGAAAATGAAATCAGATGGTGTTTCGTTGAATTCGAATTTTGATTCTTTACAGGTTTGTTTGTGTTTCAAAGGCCGGACAATGCAACAAAACCCGTGAATTTGGGTGATCAGCCAAAGTGTATTAATGGCTTATTGTTTTGAAATTTTGAAACTTGGAGTTATACTAGAAATGAAAACAGTCTCGTCCACAGCCACTCAGGTGGAACCACCGCACAAAATCCAGCCAAAATATTGTAAGTTTCAAAGCACGTTCTTCCGAATAAATTTCCAAGGGTGTTTTCAAATATAATTTGTTATAATTTGAACCTATTTAGACATGAAAAAAGATTATGACAATCTATGAGTCAAAATAGCTTTCATGATGAGCAATGAGCAGATTTTGCCCTAAGAATAATTATCAGTCAAGCTGTCGCTGTCTACATGTCTATAGAAAGCATTCGTTTAATTGCAATCATATTTTTGACCTTCTTGACATTTTGAACTTTGAGTTTGATTTAGATTTGAATTTTTCCAATTTTATCTACTCAAATTTCGAATATAACTTCCAAATTTCTCACAGTTGCGCTTCTTGAATTCGTTATAAAAAGCACTGAGCCAATTGTCAGTTCGGGGTTGTAGAAAGTTGTTACAAGTTTGATTGATATTCAAAGGTACTTATACGCCTGATCGTTGCCCTACTTTTGGGCATAACACATTTAAATTTTTTTGCTGATTGTAAATGTTGCATTTACGAACTTCTTTAATATCAAGGTTTTCGCAAGAAACAGTTCGGCGTTCGAGGTATTAAAAGTGAAAGAGTTGCATTTACACTAATGTACCACGCAACACGAAAAAAGTATGGCTCGCTTCGGTGTATTTTGCTTGTTGAAAACAGCGGAAATAAGAAACAATGTTCAGTAAAAATTTCGTGATGAAAGATGACAAAGTTTTGCTAAAAAAACAAATTTTTGATCGGACAGGATGAGTGTTGAATAACTTAGGCGATTCACTTGGTAAACACGAGTCACTTGTTTATTTCTTACATCGATTAACAGATGAATTGCCTGGCATGTAAGCTAAAACATTCGAATATCAGCGGCTTAACTGGTGTGCAGTTTTGCACGCATGCCATTTTGCCTGCTTAGTGTTTCATTTTACTCACTCTTTTGTTTTTTCCAATCTTGACACGCTTCTTTGTTAGAGCTTTGTTTTCACCATGCAGTATCAAACAAAGGTAAATTTTAATGAGCCGTGCACTGTCAAGAGTTGCTACCGTGTTAAAAGAAGTTTCCTTTGTTTCAGCGTGTTTAAATACCATGCCCATATCATCACCATTTTACCTGTTTTCCCATGGAGGGTCACAAATGATATTTTGTTGAATTTACTGTTCCCTTCTCTCTCAAATAAGCCCCCCC
>JAOBRD021139158.1:0-10908 GCA_027575215.2 Hydrozoanthus sils | reverse complement strand
GTCCCATGACTTTGCGCTTGTATACAGCTTAGAAAACTCGAATATCTTATCTTTTGCTTGTGTTAAAGGAGAATAACAATGTAGTAATTTAATCTTTTCAAGAACTGAAAAAGATGGCTGCCTAAACGACTATCAATACCGTTCTAAAACTTTTTTTTTTAAATTGATAGTTTTTAAGCGTACCTCTAGGGCAATTTCTATCATGCTATTTTCTTTATCTAAATTATCTGTTCAAAATTAACATTAAGGTTTTGATAAGATTTGAAAGGCGCAACAAATTGCATTTTTACATATCTTTACAGGGGCCTACAAAAGGTTTTTCGGCGACAGGCGACACGAGCGACAGACAATCGTCAAAGCGCCGACAAGCGACAGAAATTATCGGGAAAAGTGCGACAATTTGCGACAGCGACAAAGGGCATTAGTGATCAACTATGTATCAAAACATCCAGGAATACTTGTAATCCGTTTCTCGCAATGTTTTTTGTCCGAGCTTAAAATTTTTGGAACACGCTAATGACAGACACATTTGTTCGTTATGTTTACTTGATTTGGTTTTTGACAACGATTGATAAACTGGAGCTGTAAAGAAATTATTAGCAAAGCAAAAAATTGCTTAACAAGTACGACTGTACTACAGGGACCAAGAAGTGGTACATCACAATAATGTTTACAGTGTGTAATGAACAGTTAGAATTACTTTTCACACACAGTTTTGTTTACTTATTTTGTGTCATGAGTAACAACAAAGGCTACTTTAGTTTGAAATCTACACCCTCTACTTTGGTTATCCTCGCGCATACATTTTACTTGACGGCTTTTAATTTACATTTGAATCTCGCTCCCATGCACTGCACGATGAATCTTATTTCGTCGACCGTCCTATATAACTGCAGTTGCGATATTTGCTGTATACTGCATGCGCAATCATCGTGTCTGACGAAAAGTTGTATGCCTTATTATTCCCTAAAGTAGCTCAAGTCGCTGCACGACTGCATTAGTCATTATTGTTGAAAACAAAGAAAATAATGCATAACAATGGTGTAAGATTTATAACGCGCTAATTCCGCCGCGAGAAAGCAATTGAGAAATCTTATCACATTTACAAATGAACTTGTTAGGTCTACCACGCCAAAGGTTGCGTCTTTTTCATAAGTTTTGTTATTTCAATTGACAGTGTTGGTTCCTCGTGTGATAAAGTATTCAGCGTTTTCAGAACGTAATCAAAAAACGAAAAAAATGTAAATTTAATTAGTAGGACTTGCATATAAACTTCGTGTTTTGGTTAGTTTTGGAACAAGTTAAGTCGAAGACAAGAAGTCAAGTTGAAGACAAGAAGTCAAGTTGAAGACAAGAAGTCGATTTGAAAACAAGAAATCAAGTTGAAGACAAGAAGTCAAGTTGAAGACAAGAAGTCAAGTTGAAGACCAGAAGTCGATTTGAAGACAAGAAGTCGATTTGAAGGTAAGAAGTCGATTTGAAGGCAAGAAGTCAAGTTAAAGGCAAGAAGTCAAGTTAAAGACAAGAAGTCAAGTTAAAGACTGATAGTTTATATCAAGAAATTGAGATAAATGTGTTTATATTGTAAAGTTTGAGACAAATGTTAATGCAAAGTTAAAGAACAAGAGTGTAAATTGTTTATACAGAGAAACGTCAATATCTTTAAATCGTTCTTTTTATTCAGAAATCAGTAAACGCATTCAATTATTGACACTTGCATTCCAGTTATTTGTGATGAAGAAAATTAACGTAACCAGACGCTACATTCATTCAAAGATATTATGTCTGATGGAAAGGGAGTTGCTGGAGAAGAATTAGAAGACTTGAAATATCTTAGAAGAAGTCGTGCCGGGCATTTGAGAGTTCTATCAAAAATCCTAGAGCCTTGCAGGAATTGCTATCAGCAACTTCAGAGACGTCAGTAATTGAAGAGTTTGCTGAAAAATACAATGAAGCGTTTCACAAATTTGTCGACGTTCATGAAAGGTGCATGCGTTTTGAAAATGATGAGGAGAAACGGGCTCTTATGGACTCTGTGTATGAGGGTCAAAGAGATTTAAAATGGACAATAGAACAACGGTTTGACCGAATTAAAACTGAAAAGTCAAGGATTGCTAAACTGGCGAAATGTATTTCAACGAGAAATTTGACAAGACAAGGTTGGTCTAAGGGTTCTTCTCAGAACAGTAGTTATCAAGGGGCTCGGAAATGAATTGAGAAAGCAAGAATTAACTTGCAACATTTGGAAGAACAATATTAGCTGCAAAGACTATTTGAACGCGAAGAGGCCGAAGAAGAGAAGCGTCGAAAGAAAGGCAAGCCGAGTTTGATAGAAAGATTGAAAGACTAAAAGCTGAGTCTACATTACGTGAAGCCCAAGTCAATTTGTTGTTGGAAGAGAACGCGTCGCAAGGATCTATAAGGTCAGTTCGTTCTAATTCCTTAGACAATGAATCTGTTCCTAACTTAAGTGAAAGTCAATTAGTTGATAGGCCAATTGCATCTGAGTCAATTTTTTTTTAATTCTGATTAATCACGTGTTGACAAATTTGAATTTCAGCAACGGACTAGTGATGTAAAGTTTATTTACTATGTGATGCAAAGCTACAACAATCGATTGTTAAGGGATTAGAATTTAAGCAACTACATGGCATCAGATTTAATCAACCACATGTTTCAGAATTTTATCAACCGGATGGTACTGAAAAAATTGTGTTTGAAGAAATTGATGATGCCAAATTTCCAAAAGCAGAACTCGAAAAACAAAGAAGTATTTCGGGCTCGGAGGTCTCGGCCGAAATTGCTAACGCGATACGTCGGGTCCGTCTCTCCCTGGAATTGAGTTAATGACATTTGGTGGGGACCCCCCTGGACTATGCCGCCTTCGAGACGAATTTTCGAGAAAAAGTAGAAAGTCAAATCCAAAATGACTTTCGGCGTTTTACGCATCTATATGCTCAGTGTGCAGGGAAGGTGAGGAAAGCTATTCGTTGTTGCGCGACCTTACCATCAGGCTCTAAATATTTGGAAGCCTGGACAATTTTGCGACGAAATTTTGGACAAATTTCATGTTGACTGACGCCTGTGTTAAAAGATTACAAGAAACTCATGTTAAAAGGGGTGACGGGAATTCCCTACTAGAATTTCCAAGAAAACTAGAGGATACAGGCAGAATTTTAAGAAGTTTTGGTTAAAATTCTTACGACGTTCGAACAATGAGGAAGTTCTAGTCATGTTAATGAGAAAACTACCCGAAGATTCCCATAGGAGGAAATGGGCAGATAAAGAAGGGGACATCATTTTGAGAAAAGGTTGCGTTGATTACTTAGACTTAGCTAAGGAGTTAGGTTTAGGATGTAACTCCACAAGACAAAACGTGAGTACCGTTAATGGAAAGAGTGTGTTATGGGTTCAGAAGTTACTCTAACAGTTAAGAGTGTTGATGGGAATGCGAGTTCGAGGTGAATCACGTTTTGACAACATCGAACATTCCCGTTTCAAAAAGTAATTTTGCAACAAAGGATGATATTGAAAAATAGTCTCATCTAAGGGACATTTGTTTATCTGAAACCAGTAGAACCCTAGAGGTCAAAGTTTTGATTGGAAACGACCGGCCAGACATAATTGAAGACGATTTGAAAAAGAGGTTTGGTCAATTCGGTCAACCATATGCTGTGAGAACCCCGCTTGGGTGGACTGTGTATGGCCCAATGAACGAGTATTTAGATAATGTCTCTGTTAATTTTGCAAAGTGTGAGCAGGATGAAGAGTTAAGCACTTTGTTGAACAATCTTAACAACATTTCATTGAGTTCAAGGTCACGTGACTTCGAGACTGGCTGGTCGGTTGAAGACAGGCGAGCCGATAAGATTATGAGAAATTCTGCAGCACTGGTAGATGGACACTATCAAATTAATGTACCCTTTCGTTACAATCCACCGAAACTTCAAGATAACCTAAGTGTCGCTGAAAGAAGACTTGCTTTGTTGAAGAAAAGGATCGAGAGAGACCCAGAGTTTGGAAAGAAGTACAACAGTGTGCTTGTTCACTATCAAACTGAAGGTTCTTCAAGGATAGTAACAGACCGGGAACTCGCAGAGCTGAAAAAGTATGAAAAGACTCTAGGTTTTGCCTTATCATGTAGTTTGGCAAGCTAAGAAGCCAGACCCGCGTGTTGTGTTCGATTGCGCGGCCAGATGCTGTGGTGTATCTCTTAATGACCAGTTATTGAGTGGTCCGGAGAACACGAGCAAGCTCCTTGGTGTTTTCATCAGATTTAGAGTCGGCAACGTTGCCATAGCAGCTGACATAAAGCGTATGTTTCATCAAGTGTTCGTTGCGCCTGAAGATCGCGGAGCTCTATGTTATTTATGGTGGCCAGACGGGGACATCTCAAGAAACCCTCAGATGTATCAAATGATCGTTCATATTTTCGGTGCTACTTCATCTCCAAGCGCTGCAAGCTTCGCGTTACGCAAAACCGCAGGCGACCATCGTCATGACTTCCCCGCGGACGTTGTTGATGCCCTACACAGGGATTTCTACGTGGACGATTTGCTGAAGTCCTTCGAAAGTCCTGAACAAGCAATACAAGTTTCCAAGCAATATCAGGAGCTTCTTCTGAAGGGAGGCTTTACATTGACAAAGTGGTTATCTAACAACCGAAGTGTGATGGAAGCCTTCCCATTGCCTGAGGTCGCCCCAAGTGTGAAGGAATTAAATTTTCAGTCTGATAGATTACCAAGCGTCAAAGCGTTGGGTGTACAGTGGAATGTCGAAGAGGACACGTTCGAGTTGGTAATTAACAAGATGGACTATCCAGAGACGAGGAAGGGTATTCTTGCTTCAGTAGCCAGTGTTTATGATCCCCTTGGATTCGCAAGTCCTCTTGTGTTGCCAGGACGGCAGTTCAATCAAAAGTTGTGTAGATTAAAGTACGATTGGCACGACCCGCTGCCACCTGAGCTATTGAGCAAATGGAACCAACAGAGAGAAGGGTTGCAAAGCTTAAGTTGTTCAATTCCGCGCTGTTACAAGCGATGTGCCTTTGGTGAAGTTGTTAGAACAGAAATGCATCATTTTGTAGATGCTTCCCAGAGGGGTGGTTATGGTACTGTGTCCTATATACGATTCGTCAACAAAGATGGCGACATCCATTGCTCGTTTTTTAAAGGAAAGTCCAGGGTGAAACCATTAGGAAGCACAATGACAGTACCGAGACTGGAATTGACAGCTTCAACTTTAGCCACACTAAAGAATGCCATAAATTCGAAGGAGCTAGAAGGTCGTTTGCATAACAATGACGTCACCTTTTGGACAGACAGCACTATTGTCCTTGGCTATATTAGAAATGAAACCAAGAGATTTGTGACTTTCGAGTGGCGACCATAAGACAGTTGTCGAAACCATCCCAATGGCATCATGTAATCTCTGGAGAAAACCCCGCCGACTTTGCCTCAAGAGGTTTGGCAGCATCTGACCTGGAGAAGATCGAAACATGGAAAAGGGGGTCACTGTTTCTATGGAATGACAAGAGAAGTTAGCCAGAACAGCCAATCGATTCAGAAATACAGTTAACTGATGAAGATGAAGGGGTTAGGACAGAGAAGGTAGTAGTGTTTACTGTTGCGGCTGAATAAAACTTGAGTAGTCAGTTTTGGAATGACCTACTCCAACGATTTTCCTCATGGAACTCGTTGCTCAAAACCGTAGCTTGGCTATTTGTTATTGCAAAGAGATGGAGAGGTCACAAGAAACAAAGTCCGGGTAACAAGATAAACCTCTTGTCGTTTGAGCATATCAAAGGAGGAGAAAGGCAAATCGTAAAGCAAGTACAGAGATTGTCGTTTCCCGATGAAGTCATATCAAAGAAGCTTACGAGAAGGAGACAATTGGCTCCTTTAAAGCCAAACCTCGACAACGGAATTCTCAGAGTTGAAAGGCGTCTTCAAAAATCTGCGCTAAGTCAGAACACGAAACACCCGTTCATAGGTGGGAAAGTTACTGCACCGCTACCGGCCATTAGATGCGCTTCTGATGAACACAAGCTAATTCATCCATTTGCCGCAGTGGGCGTAGATTAATTTGGTCCAATGCTCTTGAAGACAGGAAGAGCCACGAGGTTGAATCGTACCACTACGAAGACATATGGTTGTATTTTCACGTGTTTGAGATATAGAGCAGTACATATCGAGCTAGCAGAAGATCTATCCACTGATAGTTTTTTCAATGCTTTAACAAGGTTCATTGCAAGACGTGGACCCCCATCCATTCTTTACAGTGACAATGGCATAAACCGACGAGGAGCGGAATATGAAGTAGTGCAAGCCTTAAGAGCTTTGGATCAAGAACGAATTCATGCAGATCTCTTGAAGAGAAGAATCAATGGGTATTCAATCCCCCTGCAGCATGTCACCAAAGCGGTGTCTGGGAGCGTCTAAATCAGGTCAGTGAAGAGATTATTGCGTTCTATGCTCGAAGAATGTCTGGTTGGCTTGGCGACTCTCACGACTACCCTTACGGACATTGAGTGTATAAAGAACAGTCGACCCACTACTCGAGTATCAAGTGACGCAAATGATCTCGAAGCACTCACACCTAATCATATTCTTCTGTTGAGAGGAAATCTGAGACTCCCTCTTGGAAGAGAAGAGGAATACGGAAATTACAGATTAAGATGGACGCAAGTCAAACATTTCAATGAAGAATTCTGGGAACGATGGATTCCAGAATATAAACCAACTCTCCAAGAAACACAGAAATGGCTGAATGTAAAGCCAGGATTTGAAAGAGGAGATCTAGTTCTTGTCCTCGACAAGTCAATTCCCAAAGCCCAGTGGCCCAAAGCCATTGTAACAAAAACTTTGCCGGACAGCCAAGGCATTGTGCGTCAAGTTAAAGTCAAGACAGCAAATGGAAAACTACAGCGAGATGTAAGAAAGCTGTGTATGTTTGAAGAGGACCTATTTTGTGACATCGAGAGAAAAGTGCAAGACAGTAGAAGGTCACGTCACAACCAAAATGCAGAACATTGATCAACGATTCAATTTGACAATGAAATCGTCAGTATATGAAACTAAGATGATTTAAAAACTGGAAGACGGTCTTGGGAGGTGGATGTAAGATTTATTACGCGCTAATTCCGCCGCGAGAAAGCAGTTTTGAACCTGAGCAATCTTATTATATTTACAAATGAACATTTTAGGTCTACCACGCCAAAGGTTGCGTCTTTTTAGTAAGTTTTGTTATTTCAATTGACAGTGTTAGTCCGTCGTGTGATAAAGTATCGCGTTTTCAAAATATAATCAAAGAACAAAAAAAGAATGTAAATTTAATTGGTAGGACAAGAAGTAAATTAAAGACAAGAAGTCAAGTTGCACCCAAGAAGTCGATTTGAAGACAAGAAGTCGATTTGAAGACTGAAAGTTTATATCAAGAAATTGAGATAAGTGTGTTTATATTGTAAAGTTTGAGACAAATGTGATTGCGAAGTTAAAGAACAAGAGTGTAAATTGTTTATACAGAGAAACGTCAATATCTTTGAATCGTTTATTTCATTCAGAAATCAGTAAACACATTCAAACATTGACACTTGCATTCTAGTTATTCATCATGAACCAAATTAACGTAGCTAGACGCTACAAATGGTTTAACTTGATTTCTCTCAATGAATATTAATGAGAAAAGATTTGTGTTGTACGGTACAATCAAGAATTCCTCGTAGAATCCCTCAAGAATCAAAAGTAAAAAGTCTAACTCAGTCAGTCAATAGAGATTTCTGCTTATTACCACTATGCAAATATTTATAGCGATCTGATGCGGACTGACGGAGTCGGCTTGGGCTATGCATATTAAGTTTGAATATAGTGAATTCCAATGTGTACGGCCTAATCTAAAATTGCTCTTAAATTCTCTAAAATCCAAAAATCAAAAATCTAACTCAGTCAATTGATGGGAAATATCCCTTAGGGTCGTTGTTGGAAGTTTTATTTCGATATGGTGCGAACTGACGGAGCTTTAGTTCTTTTATTCGGCTTCCGCTGTGCATATTAATTTTGAAAATTGTGAATACCAATGTGTACGGCGCAATCTAAAACTGCTCGAAAATTCCCTTAAAATCCGGAAATCAAAAATATAACTTTGTCAAACGGTGGCGAATCTCCCTTAGGGTCGTAGCGGGATGTTTTATTGCGATATGATATGAACTGACGGAGTCTCAACAAAAGCAACAACAACAATAAGATTAGCGGCGTTTGGGGACCAGTTCCTGGTCCAAAAATTAAATGTTACGACAGCGACATTGTGTTCAAACGAAAATGCGACAGCGGCCTTTTTACACTAGATGCACGCGACAAAAAGACCATTAAAATGTTTGTCAAGCGACATCTGAACACCACTTTGTAGCCCCCTTTACATTCAGAAAAAGATTACTGTTTTACTCTCTATTTAACCCAACCTGACTGTACAACCATCCCGGGCGCTTTCTCTCCGATTCCGGATGAAGCTCCTTTGTTGAGGAACTAATTTCACAAAGATGTTCAGTGTCGCTGATGGCGCCTTTGATCTGATAGTTAAATGATTTACAACGGAGGTCTTTGGCACAGTAGACGTCACACGCTTCACGTCTCTCAACCTTAAAAGTAGCCACCACGTGGTCTTCAAGAACTGTGTCTGTGAAAAGCGAGAAATTACAGTTTATTGGAAACTACTTAGCAAGTTACCACATCTTATTCGGCATGACTGCATTTGAATTAGTTTGATAGTTCAGTACGTACGTCGTATTTTTATGTCTATTAAATATACAATTGTAACGCACTCACGCAGAGAGTTACCACACAACTGGGGCTAAAAACATTAGTAGCATTCGCTCAGAGCTAAGAGTTGTCTAGATTTCATTGAACAATTTCGGGTTTGCCGTAACTGAATCAAATAACTTTTGTTGCTGTCCAGAAACATTCAGCACATCGCCTGGATCCGTTACATTCGAAATGGGAATCCTGTGCATTTTCTTAGCTCCAACCCGCGGAATCCTGTGCACATATCTAGCTGGGAATCCTGTGCATAATTTTAGCTCATCTATTCAGACCAACTAGTGAAAGGGAGCGCATGAAAAGAAACTCAAACTCAAAGTATATTATAACAGCGGAATTGTTTTAAAAAGTAAATCAAGTCTCACAAACAAATCAAAGGAAAATTCTCACGAAAAAAATTCCCGAAGAAAGAAAGTGTTTCTACCGGAGTTCCATTAGCTGATGAGATTTAAATGTATTATGAGTAAACACAATAATAGTAGCTAATTAGGGTTACTCAAAGCCACGATTGCCCGCCACACCCCGTCTCCTAGGGTAACTTTTTCCATAAGAGCTATGTTTGCCAATGAAAACAGCCGCAAGTCTGTTTATTTGATGAAGCAATGGTGTAACAATATTTAGCTTATATTATCTAGCTCAAAATTTAAAATTTAACAAATTTGATGAAAAAGTTCAGTAGAATCAAGCTTCGTTTCATGAGAACGAATTTATTAAGACCAACATGATCTCAAAACTGTTTGTCAGAAGTTTGGTTTCAAGTCACGTTTTGAGTGCAAAAGACTCGAATCACTCACAAATCTGAGACTTGGTTTGAGACATAAAAAAAAGCCCTAAAATCGTAGCAAATTAATTAAGAACAGTTTGATAATCATATAGTTCAGAGATGAAGCTAACATCCTCAGTTAATATATTTTTGCTTTAGAAGAATAAAATGTACTAATTTCTCAATGACCAATCACCATGAGTGAAAGCGAAAATCATAATCGGTCGACATTGTCCTTCCACCCAATCACGAGCTAACAACCCAACCAGGTACACGAGAAAGTGGAGGAAGAAATGCACCGCCATGATACAGCTGGGTCTGTTGGAGAAACGATAACGGAAATTTCTTATTCTTTGTCACATTAATTAGCCAAAATAGATGGAACAAACGCTCTTAGAGAATGAGTTGGATATAATTGGACCAAATGTACAAAGAGTAGTCCCTGTCACGTTATAGGAGACAACACCTTCAGCTTGTTCTGTGCCTTGTTTTGTCTAGTCGAATAGTTTTGTCAGTCGAATAGTTTTAGACTAGGAACCTCTCAAAGATAATGTGTATAAAATCGTTTTCGAGAAACAAACAAGAAAAGGTTTTGTGTTTGAACTGCTTGTTTGTTTGTTTCCAAGATTCTCCCAATTGGAAGATTTCAACAAAACTTGAAACTAAGAGACGTACAGTTGAGGCTCTCGCTTCCCAAGAGGCATAGCAACCATGAACTTCAAAAAATTTATGATGCATGTGAAATGGCATTTGTCGATTAATTTTTTAGACTCGGTCGAAAGGGGGGAGTTTTAGTTTTAACAGTTTTCGTACAAGCAAATAGTATACAACTCTTTCAAAAGCGGTTGCGACAAACAAACTTTCTAGTAGGAACCGGAAAGTGAAATTTTGCCAATTAGCCACGGAAAACCTGTCTGGCTGTCAAAACAAAACGTAAATTTTAACTTTACTTGTGTGAAATTATTTTTGTTTTAATTTTTATCCGTGTTCGCGGTTTAAAGTCAAACGATTGCGACAGACAAAACTTCCTTGTAGCAGCTGAAGTGACAAAGAGCGTCTTATATACGACAAGAAAACTAAACAAGAGCTACTACACGCTCTAATTGAAAGGCAGTAAGAATCGTAAAGCCTTTTTCTTAAGGGTTTTCTTTAAAGCATGCTCAAAGACACCATGTCGCACGAAATAACACGCGCGCGTGCACGCACACGAGTTTTCACAGTTTAGGCAGATAAAGAATGTGATCACTTTCAAACAATTAACAGTTCCACTCACCTGTAAAGTTGCCGTAAGTCGATGATCAACTCAACTTAAACAGTATGGTTCAGCTCCTTTTA
>JAOBRD021139052.1:0-10909 GCA_027575215.2 Hydrozoanthus sils | reverse complement strand
TAGGGCGCATTATTAAAGGATAAAGCATGTTTGAGTACATGAGATCCAGAAATTCATTTGTAGGTTGATGACAATTGTTGTTGTGTTGTTCCCTACAGTGACAGGGCCATATGTGAAGAGGTTGTTATGCACAGAACTTGGAGCACCAGAATCGGCAGTTGTCAACTGTGAACCAAAGGAGGATTTTGGAGGTCTGTCGAATAGCCTATTAACCTTATATATTTATTTATTTTGACAACCAGTTTTTTTAGAATAGTGATAAAAATAGTCAGGACTTTTAGTACTTAACAATATAAATTATAATGAATTATACATCTGTGTAACATTATGCATTAACATAAAACTCATAATAACTGTTCTTTTATTTTTGGACATGAAGAGCAAATTATCAAAACTATCAAAAGCCTAATTGTTTTTAAACTATCAAAATTGTTATCATTGTCCTCATCACATTTATTTATCTCTTCCTTATACACCACATACCAGGTCTCCATCCTGACCCAAACTTAACTTATGCGGCTGAGCTGGTAGACATTTTAAAGAAGGGTGAACATGGGTTTGGTGCAGCTTTTGATGGTGATGGGGTAAGTAACTTACAGCATAATATTTGTAATTTAATTATTTTAACAAAACTAAATTGAAGGGTCTAGTGCAAAAATGACATAAGTGACTTAGTATGAAATGCTAAATTCTCCCAATGATTCCGTAGGGATAAAAGGGGTTATGTAGGGAGAAACGACAACTTCATCTAAAGTCACCTATGTTGTTTTTGCACTAGACCCATCATTTAAGTATTAAATTCTTCTAAAAAAAATTTTTTTGTTATAGTTTACTTTTCTAATGATAATTTAAATATTAAAACACTCTGGTTTACAGCATATTCTTGTTAAAATGATAATAAAAAGAAGTTGTTTACGAAGGTGCCTTTTCAAAATGACTTTACTGAATGAAAATATATTATAGTTTTATTGTGCTCTTCTGGAGCAGATTTCAATCAGTTGATATGTTTACGAACAAAACCTTCAATAATGTTGATACTAAATTTTTTGTAAGCACTTAAAACAGAAGCTGTTGAAAAGTCTCATTTTAAAAAACAAACTTTTAATAGATTATAGAACATGATACTTTTTGAAGGTTTTCATGAAAGTTATGTACCTCCCCCCCCATCCCCAAACAACAAAGGGGTCACAAGAGGCTGTTCAGAACCCTTAAGAAATGTATCAAAAATTCTTTACAGTCATGTAGTTGCTTTAATTTACTGTATATAATTTACATTAGTTATATTTAAAGTAATTATCAGACAAGTATAACTTGCAGTAAATGTTTCCCAAGAAATGTTTTCCCAACCCAGATCAATTGCTTTATTTTTAACACCATGAGATACAAAATAATTAACATTAATACATGTGATATTAGATGTAGTTGTACGTTTTACTATAATATTTGTTAAAAAAAAACAAAACTGGACTATGTTCAGTGTGGCATACACTTTTCAACATATTTACATTTATTTTGGAACCTGATGATGGTGTATGCCACACCGAAACATAGTCATGTTTTGTTTTTATTAACTACTTTTATAGTAACATGTGATATAAAATATCAAAAGTATTCAGTCAGGTGCTGCTACTCATTAAAATTAAAATCCTCGCCATAAGCCAACCCTTCTCCCCCACATAGCAATAATACTTCTCTAGAACTTTATATTTAAATGTTTTCAAATGCAAATCAATAACCTTTAGTATATTTAGGAAAACCATAAGATAAGATTAAATACAATCATACAACTTTTGTGAACACATTCAGTCTGAGGTCTTGGATAGCCTTTATTACAAAAATAATATATAAAATTAATCCCTGCCATTAGCCCAACCCCATGCATCCTTCAGAAATATTGTTAGTAGTGATACTACAATATTAAGGTACAAAATATGCTTGTTGTTTAGAACTCATACATGCAAGTTCTGCTAACACTGAATGTCTGATCTTAATTAATTATTATATTCTTATGCTAAAAATTTTTGATTTTATAGGACCGCAATATGATTCTAGGCCAGAATGGATTCTTTGTTTCTCCTGGCGATTCAGTTGCTGTAATTGCTGCAAATTGCAGTAAATGCATTCCATATTTTCAGCAACAAGGTGTGAAAGGGTTTGCACGAAGTATGCCAACATGTACAGCTGTTGACAGAGTTGGCAAGCAGATGGGAGTGGAATGCTTTGAGACGCCGACAGGTTGGTTTTAAGGATTCTGAAAGGTTCAAGAATATAAGCATTGAAAGTCATGTTATTTTTGTTGTTTTGAAACTAAGTAATTATGTATACAGTCCTTGTGTACTAGTGTATGCTTTGTTGACCATATTAATTTTTGAGAACACTTGATATGCAGTACATGACTTACATATTAATTTGTTAAGTTGAGTACTTTAATTTGCAGGCTGGAAATTTTTTGGAAACTTGATGGATGCTAACAGATTATCAATATGTGGTGAGGAAAGCTTTGGAACAGGTTCAGATCACATCAGAGAGAAAGATGGAATTTGGGCTATGCTCGGTTTGTAATCATAAAGATTAAAGATCATTAATTTTTATGGCAGGGAAGGGTCTTAACAAAATTATTGTTAACTAAAGTGACTTTACCAAAGGTAACTGTTTTTATTGTTCTTATTACTTTGTCTGCACACTATTCTTCTAAAATTATAATTACATCATAAAATTCAATAAAAAGCCCTAGGGCTTATTTTTGGTCAAAGAGCCTTTTCATCAAATTTTTCTTGCAGGGCTTATATTCATTTTAAAATTTTCTTTAAAAATGCAGTAGATTTTTATGAAATGGAGTAGAGTCCAGGAGATCAAGTGAAAATATGAAGTCTCCCATAAATGGTGGAAGAATTATGGCATCTCTGAGAAGGGGTCAGCATAGTTACAAGGATGAGCGTGTAGAAGTTGAACTGTCAAATTGTCTTTTAAGTTCAACTTCAAAGTTTTACCTCAGTTGCAGGTGGCAATTGATAATAATTATGATTATTATAAAAAAAACAACTGATTATTAAATTTTAAGCAATTTGATTGGTTCCCTATACTCACTGTATAATTATTATTTCATAAAAAAATACATGCTTTTGACTAACATTGGAAAACAACTGTGAAAATCAAAACCAGAGCTGTGTTTACAGTTTTTCTCACCTGAAAAAATCAAAACAATGGCGGAAAACTTGAGATTTGTTGAAGTTTTGAGTGGTGAAATAGAGAAACTCCTAAAAACTCCATTCCCAGCAACACTAAACATGCCACAAAATATGGCATGAAACTGTTTTACGATGAGTACTGCTGTGAGCTGAATTTTTAAAGCGTTTACTCAACTCATTTTGAAATTAATTTGTTTACAATTTTGGAAAATAAAAGTTTCAGCAGAATGTTTGATTCATTTATCCAGTTGTTTGTTATTACAATTATTCCACTCACACTTATTGGATATGAGGTGAAATAGCCAACTCAGTATTTCATGTCTCATCATGCAGCTACCTACCACTTCATATATCCAATGCGCATTCGTGGAATAATTGTTAATTATTTTAATCTGTAATTTAACTATTAATAAATGAAATACTTTTAGATTTAAGTTATAGTTATAGTTACCACTAGTTGTTAGTGCGTGATATTAACTCGATAATTTTACTTACTAGTACTAGCTGTTAGTTTTCTACTCCAAGAATTTTTGTTTTGCTATTTAAGTTATATTTCAAAGGGGTAGTTTTGCTAAGTTATAAATTGTTATGAAGCGGTAGCTGTTATCTGATAGTTGAAAGCTGCTAGTCGTAAATCTTAAGTTGAAAGTTTTTGTGTGTAAGTTGATAATTAATTTAGGATTAGCAGTGGTTTTCTATTTTTGATATTTTTAAGTTATACTGTAGCAATCTTTTGTTTTATTCATTATTAGGGGGTCTTATAACTGGAGCAACGCTCTGTGTAGACTTTCCTGCCTTATGGCAGGGCTAATAATGAAAAAAGAAGATAGTTTTACATGTTGTGTACTATGTTTTCATAGCATGGTTATCCATCCTTGCTCATCGGAAAATGTCTGTTGAGGAAATTCTACAAGACTTCTGGGCATCATATGGAAGAAACTTCTTTACAAGGTAGCAAGTTTACCCATTCAGTTCTGGACAGCAAGTTTAAAAACGATTGTACCTAATTTCTCTTAACATACACTTAAACAATTGTTTAGTTTACCAAACATGTTTCAATGCTACTAGTGCCATTTTCAGTGTTGCAAAAGAATGAGTATTAAAACAACATATTTAGTAGTGTCAAAACATGTTTGGTCAACAAAGATAATTTATGTGCTTACAAGTTTTTTCCCTCATATTTTGTTGCTTTCAAGATCTTTCGATAACTCAAACGTAGTGGCATTACAGCAGGTAATAAGGAAATGGAACTGTAGAACATGGCAGTTAACTATTAATTTATATATATAAATTCGGTCATATCATAATAATAAGATAACATAATTATTTGGCAATTACAATTAACAATAATTGTTCATAATTTGTTTGAAGTTTAGCCAATTTAATGTTCAATAAAATTAATGTTGAGTACATGCATACTTAAAGACTGACATAATTTGATTACTTGAGATATTGTATGTTACTGTATGTAGTTCCCCAAAGGTACATGATTGTACGATTCATGCTCTTTTGCTTGATTGTACAACTGAGCAACTGTGCATTAACAAGAGCATCTTTTTTCGCTAGAAACTTTATGTTAAGATAATTTATAATTAAATGAAATGTTCCTCTAGTTCACTCAAGCCAAGTGCTAAGCAACAAGTGACTACCTGCTCAGGTCCAAGACTTGTAAGACCCAGACACATTTAATTCAAAATATTGAGTATAATAATTATAGAGCAGTCACACATTTACAATTACCATATAAATTTCAACTGTTCTAATTTAATACTGTTAAAAACAATTCTAGTTCTAATTTAACACTGTTGAAGACCAGTCTACATACAGACCACACTGAAGCTCTCTTGCTTTGACAACTCTTAAATTATAATGCTCATTATCATACTAGTACCCAGGTCTCTTGCTCAAATACAGTAGAACATACTTCTCTCTCCATTCCATTCTTTTAACTCATTAATTTTCACTACAAGTGAAATATAAAATTCCACATTAATATAACCTTGGTTCTTTTGTCAGACATGATTATGAACAAGTTGACAGTGATGGAGCAAACAAAATGATAGATACATTGCGAAAGCTTGCCGATGATGGTTCCATAGTAGGAAAGAGCTACCAGAAAGGCGAGAGTAGTCATCAGAAATCCTATGAGATTCAGTCTATGGATGATTACTCATACACAGATCCTATTGATGGAAGTGTGTCAAAAAAACAGGTACATAATGTTGAGGGATAGTTTTTTGCTTTATTCCATTTTCAATATTTACTAATTTTTTTCTGATTTGTTTGACAGTTTCTAAAATAATAACTAAAACTTATAAATATAAATTAAAGTTATAATATATTATATAGTATAAAAATCGCATTCTTTGATGATGTTCATCCATAGAAACTTTGCACTTGTAATTAGCATGCAATTATCCTTCAACTATTGCATTTAAAGTCTTGTGATGTCTAACAGGTCAAATTCATTAAAACATACATTTCTTGGAGTAGCACACCAAGTCTTAAAGTTTAGACTAGAAATGACTTGTTTTAAACAAATCAAGTTTTCACAAAACATCAAAAATCAAGGTCAAATCATCACTGCTTAAGGCAATTTAGCATCAATCCTAGAGTTACCCTCATGGCTTTTCTTTTTATTCAGACTATGTGCCATTTCTTTCATTATTTTTTATCAGTTACTATTAATATCATGATTGTTAAACTTCATTTCGTTTTTTTCTTGCTGAAAACTGGAGCCATGTAATATTATATTGAAACGTATTCCTCTATGTTTTTAAGCTAGCTCTAAAATCAAATTTTCCTCTTTCAGGGTGTAAGAGTCATCTTCACTGATGGTTCTCGCATCATTTACCGACTCAGTGGGACCGGAAGTAGTGGGGCAACAATTCGTCTGTATGTGGACTGCTTTGAGCCTGATTCATCTAAACACCATATGGACACACAGGTACTGTATGCTGGCATGTCTGTTAACTACCTGTAAATCATCCTTTGTATGATGCAAGAATTAGCAAGCTGGTTAATCTTCTAAAAATAATAATTTGCAACTACCTATGGAAGAAGATGGTGGCACTAATTTTATTTTTAGTTAATTATTGTTTTTACTTTATTTTTTAGTTTTAATTTGTTTTTCTTAAATTATTGTTGAATAAGTTTTAATACAAAATTAAATATTTACATGTAGTATAAAATTATATGTATCTGGGAGAGGCACCACTACTAAGATGCACAGTTAATTGGCAATCGGTCTGTTGAGAACTTTATAAATATATGCATGCACACAACTTATTGTTCTCATTGTTGTTGTGGAAGTATTGCACATTTTTTTCCAGTGCATATAGGACAAATCACAAAACATTACTAAGACTGTATTTCCCAATGACGTGAGTGATTCCTGGAAGGTGAGCAATAATCACTCAATTTTGCGCCAGTGATCGCTCACCTCAAACAGCAAGCCCTGCCTCTATTACTAGCCACTTAGTTTTGTCCCCAGTCAATACAATTATTCTTCTTTTGTTCTCTCTACAAATACCACCTTTCCACAATTTGGCCATTATGGAGAGGTTTGACTGTAGAAGAACACAATCTGGGGGATGTATGTAGGTTGAACTGTACTGTACATGTATCTATCTGTACTGTACATGTATATCTGTGGATAGTAGTTTTTTAAATTTAAACCTTACATGTATACATGTGTTTAAATAAGATCTCTTTGTTTCCCAATTAAAAACACACATTTTTTTCCTATTTAGGAATACCTGAAGCCACTGGTTGAAGTTGCCCTGGACATCTCTCAGTTAAAAAAATTTACTGGCAGAAATTTGCCAACTGTAATAACATAACTTCAAAATTCTAGTCTTGTTTAAATAATTCTAACTTGCTGGTTTTCTAAAAAAATTAAAAATGGGTAAACAGGATTCAACATGTAAAATAATCTAGAAAACAAATACTAAATAAAACAAGGGGCTTCTACAAGTTTTAATTCCGTTCTCAAAGATAAAATAATGATAATTATTATTTTTAATACTGTGAAATTAATGAATAAATCATAATCATTTTTATTTTCTTTTTAAAACTGTTGGAATGGTATGGGGGAGGGTAATTTCACTTGATATTCGATCCATACCTGTAGTACACTCAAGTAACAAGTAAAACCAGTTTATTTATTGATACAATTATTATGTAGTCTTACAATTATGTACCCTCTTAGTAGTTACAATGAATGCTTTTTCTTCCTTTGGTAAAAATAGTATTACATCTTGAGAAGATATTGTATTATTGTGCTTCTTAATAAGTTACATTGTTTTAGGTGCCCTTTCTGTTAAGAACTAGTATAGTTACATCTTTCATTGGCAGCAACTCCACATTAGTTAAGGAATATTTCCAGTAAAGTATCTCAACACTGACAGTTCAAAGTAATAAATTATTTTCACTTTTCTGCTAGTTAAATAACTGCATCCCTTTTTAGGTTACAAATACTCTCTGTCAGTAGACTCAGTTCTGGCAATCCATTTTAAAAGGACTACATTTTTGTAACTATTC
Source organism: Hydrozoanthus sils (assembly GCA_027575215.2). Classification (NCBI taxonomy): domain Eukaryota; kingdom Metazoa; phylum Cnidaria; class Anthozoa; order Zoantharia; family Hydrozoanthidae; genus Hydrozoanthus; species Hydrozoanthus sils. The sequence continues at coordinate 3,179 of JAOBRD021139052.1, read as the reverse complement.
AAGTTTGAAAAGATCTCTGAGAACAATTAACTTTACAATCAGTTGCAAAAACAAATTAAAAGTATGTTTAAACAAGGACCTGCACTGTAAAGGGTTGAGCCAGGCAATCACACCTTCAGTTGTCATTTTACCTCCAAAGAGACATGACATGAAATAACTTGACTATTCGTGTGTAAAATTGTTTCATATAACATAAAATTATGGATAGATTAACTAATTTCATAAGAACCATTTAACTTTTTTAATTTCTGTTTCAAACAGAGAGAAATTAAAACTAAACAGTAGTCATGGTAAAAAGAAATGCAAGCACAATATTTGGCAGAAGATTTAACAAAAGTTACACACATCTTGCTAACGAGCAAAATATAAAAACTTTGCCAAAAGAGGTACAAAGTTTCTGTTTATGAATTTTTTTTTAACTGCAACTGTATATTCTGTATTGAGAAATTATTATGAATATTTAAATTTTAGCCGTTATAAATAATTTCTTTATTTCTATAGCTCAAAGAGAAGTTGAACCCCCTTTCTTGTCCAATTTTCAATTTTAGAATGCGTCAGAAATAGGAAGAGCTATACCTTTTATAGCGTGGGTCCTTGTTTAAGACTTATAGTTGGATTGTTTACTCAAGCTAGCTGCCAGTCATTTGGCCTCTCATTGAGTCAATAATTTTTCTCCTCTCTGATGGAGGTGTAGCCCAGTATTGCTGCTGCTCCTCAGAATATTTGTCTTCAGTTGGTATAACATCTCTAAAGGAAGAATCTTGCCAACGATAGTTAAACTTCTCAAGAAGCTCTATTCTTTGGTCATCTCCTTGTACAACATCTGGTGGGTCATGTTGAACCATATTTGGCACTTGAACATCCTTGAAGATCACGATGCCTCGCATAGCAAACCAGCCTCCGTACAAAGGGTGGATGCTCACACCAAAGATTTTCTTACCAGGGTCCCATGGTGGGTTGTTAACATCCTTGCGCTGGTAGAAGTACGCTGCCCCTGCTACATGTGCAGCCGTTTGTACCAATATTTTTGCCCGCCTACTTCTGGGGTCAATCTCAAAGTCATGTATTGTGTCAATTTGCCAGTTGGGAAATTTAGACTTGACTTTCTCAAAGTAATGTGCCATACACTCATCAACTGGGTCACGAACACCCAAACAGTTTGTTTCTCGAATAAATGGCTTCAACCCCAGTTCGAACATGTGGGGGGTGCTAATTATTATAACTGCTAGTGTGTCTTCTGGATAACTCAGTTTGAAAGCTTTGTTCACTTGGTCATTATACCAACCAATCTGTAAGTATATTCAGTATAATAATGAATAACAAGGCCCTAATCTATATATAATAGGTTCCTACTGTATAATAATTTAATATTAAGTTTAATAGAGGCCCTTTGAGCCTCAGCCAGTACTGAAGATAAAAAGAAAAATTCTCACTAGCTTGTAAGTACATAAAATGTATAGGCCCTAGTTGGGAGAATTTACTAACAGATCATTGTGGTTTCACAATGCAGTCTATGAACATGGCAACACATTTTTACAAAAAGCATTTTGGGATTCTTTTAACTTCAGTTAAGTGTTATATTTATTTTATTGAAAGTAGTATGTATATTTTAAAGCAGATGGCGTTTAGGATAAAGTTTGGTGTATGCGATGATCTCCTAATGAGAATTAAGTAATATTTTTTATTCACTCCAACATCTTTGGAAAAATGGCTGGTAATTTGAAAGTACACAGTCACTCAAGGCCTGCAAACTGGGCTCTTCTCTTAGTTGACCCTCTCAGCCCTAAATACACCAAATGATGTGTTGCTAATTTCTCCCAACTAGAACCCACACTTTCCATATTACCTGTTTAGGAAAGCTTTACTTTTCATCTTCAAAAGCGGAGCTGTGTTTGTTCAATTTCCATTACCAAATGTCTTACATTTGTACGAGTTTTGTAAGGAGAACTTAGATGTTGATAAACAGACAAGGGGTGAATTGATATAAATAACATGGGGAATGCTGCAGCAACCAATTAACGAAATTTTACTGAAGTTTTTAAAACAAAATGGCTAAAAAATTATTTGAAACTACTAAAACGTTTTTGATCAGTAGTGCCAATGCTAGTTATTGGGTTCTATTTTGTCTCTCGGGGAAGAGTTTTGCAGTATAAAAGAATGTACGTTAATTATATGATTTTTCTTAAAAGCCCTCGTTTAATTTCCTTCTTAAGGTGTTGGTTTCGTCGAAAATAATATCCCATTTATTTTTATGTTATGGGTTTGTACCGAGTTGTTTCGGGGTCGTGTTTATAGTGTTTTTATATTCGCTTTTCTTCGCGCAGTTCCGATCGACACCAATGCAGCGAAACATAATATTGATGAAACCGTTTCACCGCATTGGAGTGCCAATCGTTCCAAACAACAGTTCGATTGTGTTGATCTAATTTATCTTTAAGGCTGAACAAACCTCTGATCTTTCTGGTTTACCATAAGATCATGAAAATAAATTTTCCGCCTGAATTTAAACAAAATATTATGACATTTTTACAAACTTTCCGAAACTATTTTCGAGTGTGAAAGGTTGCTGAATAGATTGCTGTGAACGTCATACTTAGTTTACTTTTTACGTTGTTTATTATTGGGCAAGCATATTCATTAAAGGACTTATTTCATAACTGACCTTGAAAGGATAAGCTTCAAGTCCAACAGGAGATAAAACAGTGCGAACTTTCGACACGATCATCTGTTGTTCCGCCATGTTTATTGTTGTTCGTACCCAGACTGCGCGCTTTTTTGGTCGTCGCCGAGTGGTTTTAAAGGGCCCTGGGAACGAGGTTGACTACTTCTCGAGTGGTGAGTATTGGCTTCCCGTAAAACTGCCACCGTTAGTGAGATTTAGCACCGCGTATACGTGAGACGGCAAACGTCATTTTGCCGTCTGCCGTTTGCCGTATATTCGTCTTGTTTTCTTGGTTTTAGCTTCACGTTGACGTGAGCTTCAAGGGAAAACACGCGAGCGACTCGAATTAGACTGGAAACTAGTGTCAAATAAATTAAACGCAATTAAAATCTTATTCTGAAAGTACATATTGGCAAAGAAAAAAGGTTTTTTACTGTTTGTATGTCCAAATTAACAGTTGTTTGATTCCCGTTGATGAAAGTTGCCAATTGGAACTATCTGAACAATTTCTTGTGTT
>JAOBRD021138946.1:0-10909 GCA_027575215.2 Hydrozoanthus sils | reverse complement strand
GTAAAGACAGCTTATTATCCCTACAAACTGAAAAATTTAGTTTAGAAATCTTGTTCTGCAAGATTATCCTTTCATTGACAGAACATGTACAATAGAAAAACATTTTGGAAATTCGTACCTTTTTCTCACGATTATTTACAAAATTTTAAACATTTATAGAAAGACAAACTCATACTTTTTGACTGATACCATTTTTTGGTATACTGAATAGCGTTCCTTAGTATCGTTTAGGCGTGTGCAATCATCAATCATGTTTGATATCTGCATCACTGCCTCGCATTCCAGAAATAAAAAACCAAACTTGTGAAGTAGTGTTGTAGTTGTTAAAAACATTTTGTTTTACATTAATTAAGCCTTAAAAGTTTCAAAAATCAAACGACAAGAATAATTCGCGAGGGGCCACTCAAGCGTTCAAAGCCCCTTTAGACTGGGCATACAAAGCTTTGCTAGACCCGGCGTTTACAACATTACTAGACTCGCGTTCAAGGCCTTGCTAGACTCGGCGTACAAAGCTTTGCTAGACCCGGGATACAAAGCCTTGCTAGACTCGGAGTACAAAACTTTGCTAGACTCGCCGTTCAAATCTTTGCTAGACCCGGTATTCAAAGCTTTGCTAGACTCGGCGTTCAAGGCTTCGCTAGACTCGGCGTACAAAGCTTTGCTAGACTTGGCGTTCAAAGCCCTGCTAGACTCAGCGTTCAAAGCTTTGCTAGCTAGACTCGGCTTTTAAAGCCTTGCTAGACTCGGCGTACAAAGCTTTGCTAGACCCGGCGTACAAAGCCTTGTTTGACTCGGCGTACAAAGTCTTGCTAGACTCGGCGTTCAAAGCATTGCTAGACTCGGCGTTCAAAGCATTGCTTGACTCGGTGTACAAAACTTTGCTAGACCCAGCGTACAAAGTCTTGCTAGACTCGGCGTTTAAGGTCTTGCTAGACTCGGCGTACAAAGCTTTGCTAGACCCGGCGTACAAAGCCTTGCTAGACTCGGCATACAAAGTCTGGCTAGACTCGGCGTTCAAAGCATTGCTAGACTCGGCGTTCAAAGCATTGCTTGACTCGGTGTACAAAACTTTGCTAGACCCAGCGTACAAAGTCTTGCTAGACTCGGCGTTTAAGGTCTTGCTAGACTCGGCGTACAAAGCTTTGCTAGACCCGGCGTACAAAGCCTTGCTAGACTCGGCATACAAAGTCTGGCTAGACTCGGCGTTCAAAGCATTGCTAGACTCGGCGTTCAAAGCATTGCTAGACTCGGCGTTCAAAGCCTTGCTAGACTCGGCATACAAAGTCTGGCTAGACTTGGCGTTTAAAGCCTTGCTAGACTCGGCGTACAAAGCTTTGCTAGACCCGGCGTACAAAGCCTTGCTAGACTCGGCGTACAAAGTCTTGCTAGACTTGGCGTTTAATGCCTTGCTAGACTCGGAGTACAAACCTTTGCTAGACTCGGCGTACAGAGCTTTGCTAGACTCGCCGTTCAAAGCTTTGCTAGACCCGGTATTCAAAGCTTTGCTAGACTCGGCGTTCAAAGCTTCGCTAGACCCGGTGTACAAAACTTTGCTAGACTTGGCGTTCAAAGCCCTGCTAGACTCTGCGTTCAAAGCTTTGCTAGACTTGGCGTTCAAAGCCCTGCTAGACTCGGTGTACAAAACTTTGCTAGACTTTGCGTTCAAAGCCCTGCTAGACTCGGCGTTCAAAGCTTTGCTAGCTAGACTCGGCTTTCAAAGCCTTGCTAGACTCTGCGTATAAAGCTTTGCTAGACCCAGCGTTCAAAGCTTTGCTAGACTCGGCGTTCAAAAGGTTTGTTGGACTCAGCGTTCAAAGCTTTTTTAGACTCAGCTTTCAAAGCTTTTCTAAAACTCGGCGTTCAAAGCTTTGCTTTTGAGCTTGTTTTTCTTATAGTTGTGTAGTTGGTGACTTGGAAGCCCGCCCTAGATCTCGTAATATCCAAGCTGAAAAAAGCTTGCACCATTATCACAACACACTACGACTTGAATTCAGCTGATTAATCTCTAAATACAGGAATACTTACTTCAGAAGAGACTTTTGCTCCACGGCATGTGCCGCTGTGGGCAACCACGAATCTCATTCTGCCGCCAATAACAAAACCTAGGGTAAGTGGTCAACTAGTCATAAAACCCATTAGTATATACAAAGCTTAAATGGCGAATTTTGATTGGTTCGCTATCTCGGGCTATTTAACACTTATCCTATTTCAATTGAGGTGGATAGTGGCAGAATATCTACTGAGGGCCGAAGGCGCGAGGTAGATATTCATAAAGCCACTATCCACCGAGTTTGCAAGTTCTGGTCCCATTTTAGCACCTGCAAACAGTGCATTTGACTTCTCATGAAGACTTTCATTTAAGCTAGTACTGTAGCCTTTTTCCTTTTCCACATGTTCTTGCTCACTCATTATAATGCTTTGGAGAAGTGTGCATCAATTTTCTGTTTTGATCTAGTAACAAGTTTCTTATAATTTTCTAATCTCTATCATAGCCTGAATTATGTTGGATGATAAAGATATTGAGCAACATTTTCAAAAACTATTTTTTATTTTGGTTACAAGTATAGCTTTTTCTTTTTAACAGCAATGTTAGAACATACATGCACTGCTGTAGAAACTGTTCAATTAAATTTCCTGACAGTTTTTCAAATAACAACAATATCTTTTAACTTGCTTACATGCAGTACCATAAATTACTTTTATTAATTAGCCCCCCGTCTAGAGCTTAAAGTTTTAAATAAGCCTCGTCTCTCAAATAAGCCCCCCCCCCCAACATACAAAGATGAAGCTAACAGGTGCCAAGTATCAAAATACATTTTGTCAAAGGATATAGGAACACAGAGTTACTTGTTGCAATTAAATCTGTTTGGTAACTGGATTTTATGGAGTGTTTCTGTCTTTGGTTCATGATGACAATTTGTAAATAAGCCCTGGCATCTCTCCCACCCCCCCTCCCCAATTTCCAATAAGCCCCTTGTCTAGAATGACCAAAATCCAAAATAAAAATAATCCCCCCATGGGCTTATTAGAGTGTTTTTGGTATTAATTTCAAGAAACCAACTGGGCTAATTTTAAGTTAAACTGTATAAAAATCCTTCTTAAAAACACGTCTTTATAGAAAATCAGTCAGTAAAACAGAGAAGGTATTATATTTAACAAAAATCTTTGTCCAATAAAAGTTATTTTGCTCTGCAGGTGTACACCTACCTCCTGCCAAAAGTGAGAAGTACAGAAGATGGCTTTGTCGAATTCATAGCCGTGAATTTAAATATTGTGTTGCAAAAGCACAGAAATAAAATAATACTGCCAATAGAAGATGTAAAAACACAGCTCCATGTCAAAGGATTATTGGCTAGTGGTTCACATATGAACCACTTCCTTATACCAGGCCACCAACCTGCATTGTATACACTACCTGTTAGAATTCGAAGAAGTGGAGACAGAAAAAACTCGAAAGCATGCAGTTGTGTGTATCTTCGGCGGACTTCATTCTCAGAAGAAGAACTAAGCATCATTGATGTACGTTAGCTTGGAATTCATTAAACATTTTTGAAATCAGAGTAAAAACAATTTTAAAGCTAATACTGATTTTTAATTTAGTGCTCAAAATTAAGAACAGTCTATTGTTGTCATTTTGAATGCAATACCATATTAAGACAAAAGTGGTTGGAAGATTTCAGTTTTGTATATAATATAACATAACATAACATAACATAACATAACATAATATATAAATTATATTTTTGAAACAAACCCCTCACGAAGCAGAGGGTTTGCTTTTCCAAAAAGGCTACTAGGTATTATAATGCATGCAAACATGAGAAAAAAATTCCTATTTCTTTTATAAAGTGAAATCATTGTTTTAAGCTAGCTAGCTTGAATTCACAACATTGTCAACGTATGCCTCTAATACAGTCTGGATACCTATGTTATCTGAACCATTACTATATATATACAAAATATGAAACCCTAGTTTAGAACTATATGTTTACCATAAAACATTATGGATATAGTTAAAGGACTTTTAAAGATCCTCAAATTTTGGGTTAACACCTGAGTTTGAGAATTTACAATTCATCAACATTATATATAATTTGTGATATAGACATGCGTATGGCACTTATAACTGCTCCAAAATTGGAAACTGGTTTACCCAATATCTGTTAGCTTTTCATTACCAGTGTTACTGATTTAAACCATTAACCGTGATCGGCTAGTGTAGGTCAGTACTGTTAGTTACCTACAATGATACCTCTCAACCTTACCAACTTTAAAGACTTAGTATTAAAATATGCTAAAGGATTTTAAATGTTATATGTTTGAATTTCAGTAATTTCCAAACCACCAAAGCGGAAGAGAGGTGCAGGTGAAGCACTTGATGACACTGAAGAAGTGACCTGTAAGTTCTATGTTCCATTAATGTAGTTCATGAGGTGGAAAAATAATATTTACTCCATCGATGTACAAGCTTAATTGGCATTTCAATTAAGTTCATTAATAAGAGGACTTAGCTTATAATTAATAGAAATTAATGTTGTCAAGTGGGGCAATCGTGAAACCTTACTAGGTTAAAGTAAATATATGAGCTAGCGTTATATGAGATCTATAGGTTGTTATTGATTAAATTTTGTCCAACTGTGTGGTGAAGTGATGAAGTTTACATTTAGAAGCAAATTATTTATAAGCATGTAGGAAGTTGAACACACTTTCAAAACATTGTCATATCTTAGAGTTTAATAAATACTTGCCTGCAATGCTTCCATTAATTTTTGATCTGATAAGTTCTTACAAAATGCTACTGACATCAAAATAAATATTCTTTGTTTTATGTACAGCAGATGACCCACAAAGTTCCAATAGAATGGAGGATGTTGAGACAGAGTAATATTTAGAAATATTTTATGTCAACATGCAGAGTTCAAAAATCTGTCTTAATTTTTGTTATCTTAGGTAATGTCTGCAATGCATTCAACACAGTAATCAAAGTTGTATCTTTGCAAGGTTTAGTACCCACTTGTAGTTTTAAAAACAAGCAATAAGTTCATTCTAAGTTGAATCATTTCAAAGGTAGAGAAAAATTGAACCTCTTGTTTCTTGAACAGCAGCTTTGCTCTTACCTAAGACAAAATACTAACTACAAAAGACAGTTAAAGTTTTAATTAGATATATACATACAAACATTTTTATTTATTATAAATACCATAATAATACCAATGATTAGAGAGGGTTCATTGTTAATATGATGTCGGACCAGGTTATGTGAGAAAAGACAGGGTTTTCATGTTTTTGCTGAAAATTGTCTGCCTTTTAAATTTTTGGAGTTCGAAAATGCCAAGCTTTGAAAACTACAAAATGACCCTGCTTCATCAATCAGGATAGCAATTTGTCACTGTCGAAAAGCTTTAAAAGCATTAGCCATAAAATAGTTAGGTCAAGAAATATTTCTATGGCAGTATTGAAATTAGGGAGAGTTATGATACAAGTATTAACATTTCGAACTATATTTTGATATAGTTAAAGTAAAAATTTAATATACAGTATTACACCAACATCAACTTTAATTTATAATACCGGTAGGTAAAAATACAATTGACTGGCATAATATTTACATTGAAGTATTGCAGTTTCGTATCAGTTACTTAATTACTCTTGTAGTTTATTAGTTATGTATTGGTTTATGTTCTTAGATATTGGTGTAAAAAGAAAAAAGTTGCAGCATTTAACCTTTAGGCTATTGTGGTCAAGAAATACGATTCTATTTCAGTAATTCAAATTATGGAAAATTATGAAACAAGTTTTAGAAAGACATAGTTATACATTCATTTAGCATTACATATAATACTACATTTTTGCATGATTTGAACTTTATTTTAATATTTTTAAAGTTACATTTTGTTAGTTACACCAACATTTTTAACAGGTATATAAATACTGTTAAAATTGACTGGTATATTTAGATTGAAGTACGGTAGTTTCAAATTGACTTACTCTTGAAGTTTATAATATCAGTTTAGTATTGGTTAATGTTCTTTGAACTATTAGTGTAAAAAGAAAAAGTTGCTGCATTAACTGTAGTATTACAATATTGAAGTGTTTGAAATTATGGGAAAGTTTATTTCAGTGTTTGAAATTATGTGCAGTTTTAGCATTACATAAAGCCGCAGTTTTTGCATGATTTTGATTTTGTGTATTAGTATAATTTGTTACAGTTAAAAGTCAATATAACAATATTTTTATGAGTTGTGAATATCATTGACTGGTGAATATCATTGACTCAACCTTCCTCAGAGTTTGTTTTCAACTGAACTAAATGCAAGAAAATGTTGAACTTTTATGAAAGGTTACAATAATAACACTCATCGAAAAACACTATCAACTCATTTAAAGTCTTTTGATGACCTTGAGCAGCTACCGCTCAATTTCATTAATTTTATCAGTGTTGTGAATCACCAAAAACTTGAAGTTGGGATAAGATCGAAATTAATTGGCTGCCAAAGTCCCCTCGGCCGGAGAAGCCTGGGTACAAGCAGTTCCTCAAGAATTTTCAGAAAATGTCGCGAGTGATTAAATCGTTCTAATTCTCTGTGAAACTGTGCAAAAACTGACCATGAACGGGGGGAAAAAGCTCAAAAACGGTCCCAACAGGGAAAAAACTTCTTTTCTGAAAGAAACGAAATCTTAATTGTGCTCCAAACTACAAAAGTTATACAGTATATGGTTGTATAGGCGTATATATACAGTATATGGCTGTATATATACAAATCTGTATAAGTGTATAGCTTGTATATGTGTATATCTTGGCCTTGTGAGGAGTATACAGTTGCATAGGTGTATATATACATTATATGGTTGTATATATACAAACATGTATAGGTGTATAGCTCGTATATGTGTACATCTTGGCCTTGTGAGGAGTATACAGTTGTATAGGTGTATATATACAGTATATGACTGTATATATACAAACCTGTATAGGTGTATATATACAATTGTATACAGTCTAATTCAGGAAAGGATATACTGAGAAAGAGCCCGTATTTTGTGAAGTGGGTTGGATTTAGGAAAGTGTTGATCAACGAGAGATAGGAAGCACCTTCCAAAATTCGTTTTGACATTCCTGCTGTACGGTGGGTTGTACCAAAGGATGTTTCTTGGACGATTCTTCCGTGTTCGCAGCGGCACATTGTGTGATTCTTTGTATGACAGGTTGTAACTGTAGCCGCTTTTGTCGAGTGCTTCTTGATATACGGTTTTGGCATTATCAAAACATTCTCGGTCTGAAGATATTGCCGAAAGTCGCTTGTTAATGGAATCAGGGATATTATTGAGTATAGATGGGGGATGGATTTCTTGTGCACGTATAGTGGGACGTTACCTTATTTTGTGTATGGATAGTGTTTACCACTTCGAAGGTCAAGTGTGACGTCAAGGAAATTAACGATGGTTTTGTTTGCCTCTATAGTTATCTTTAAATCATGGTCACGGAAAATTTTGCACAGTTCATTTTTGATCTTTTCAATTTGTTGTTGCGTTTTGTTAAAGGCCGCTAGACCACAGGTAGCCCAAACTCAAGTTGTGTAACTTAACCAAATTACTGTAACTTACTATAGAATATATGTGACTTTAATAAATCTCCATTTCTTACCTTGAATGTTAATAAAATGGTTTAAAACTCGCATGGTGTCTTTTTGACGTAATTCTTAACCATCTGGCTGAGTTTCAGCGAGTTTCGCTAGGTTTGAGATAGCTTTCCCCCACCGTAAATAAGAAATGACAAGGTAGGAAGCGAAGGGCTTTCACCGACATCTAAACGGCTCCAATTTACGGCAATTTTTTCAATTAAATCAGAACCCAAATTTAACCAGAATCCGCACACAGTCGAGGAAGAGTTCTTCTATGCTTTTCTCGCCATCAAGCGAAAATTAGGACTTTCTTGGGACACCAGCCCGCTCGTTCTACGGTGAAAAATTCCCACTTTGCAACTGTCACATACGATGAAATTTTGCAAACACAGATAACTGAAACCCCAGAAAATGCCAAAAAAGCAACAAAATATGCACTGCATGCGTTCAAAGTAAAAAGCACTTTAATATTCAAACTAAAACAACAATGACAATGCTTACAACTTTTCAAACAAACAAATGGTGCTCTTTAAAATCACGGCGGCAAATCAATGTTTATGCTTATCTTCTTTATATATTGGTTTGCACAATAGAATTTCAAGTAAAAATTTCAAGACGTGAGTACAACAGTTCAAAATGAATAAATGTTTGAAAAAGTTTTACCTGTCTGCTTGTAAGCATGCATGACGGTTGTTTTTACAGCAAAGTGAGTTTGGTGTCGATAAGGTCTTGACACCATTGACCAATTCTTAGGAGATGAGCCACGATATTTGAGAAATGATGTGAGTCAAACAACAAAACACTTCAGCTCAAGATGCAAAAGCCCGGTTCGCAGTTTGAGGCCACAAAAGAGTTGAGACATGATTTCTTTTGACATTGAACGATCGGCTAATCGACCTTTGAGTAGTTTGTGATAATGTCTTCATACTTCACCGCTATTGTGACTCTCACTCACAAAAACTCTCTAGCCTTGCAGTCACAGACACATTTCATCCAACAACCGACTGCATTAAAGTCCCACGTCTCATTCAGTTTAAAAAAGTTTCCATTCAAGAAAATCCAAATGTCGCTACTGTAACGCAATTTCGGGAGCTGTCATTTCGAGTGATTTTTGGTCAGATTCAATTGTAAATCGATGTGACGATTCTTTAGCAACTGTCATTCACCTTTCCCACGTTCTTTAGCAAGAACTCTTTGAAAACTCCCTTTTGGCTGAGATTCTTTGTGTGAACTGTAACTCGTTTGACTCTTTTGCATTAATTGATTTACACGCATGAGTTCAGCAGCATGGAAGCGAGTCGCTAGTTTTGGTGCGTTCATAAATTAAAACGATTGCGAAAAATTAAAAAGTTCTTAAAAGTTGTTGAATTTTTTTAAAATCATCTTGTTTGTATATACTAAAACAATTATTCTCTTCAGTCTCGGTGAATAGTGGCTTTGAGAATATTCACCTCGACTTCTGAGAATATTTGTTAAATATATATATATGTATATATATCTAGCGCGTTAACACGAAAAGGGACTACTCTATTGTTTGGCAAAACTAGCCGATTGGGTGTTGATGCGCGTGCAACATTTAATATCCCCATGAGACTCAACGCTGGGAATTCTTACTGATCCCATTAAATAGACTAACTAACCTGCCGATAGTTTGGAAACTAAACTTTGCTAATTAATCAGAATTAAGACTTTCAAGATATGACTGGAACTTAATCAAAAAGCTGAATTAGCTTTAACTTCGCTCTAACTTCAAACTATATTTCTACGCTTGTTTGATTTTTTTTCACTCACCACACACACACAATAGGATAGCACTTCAAATTTAATTAAAAAATGATAGACTAGAGAGACTGAATCGAGCAAAAATAGTGCTCACACGAAATGCGGTAAGCCAAGTTTTGTCACAGGAAAAATTTCGAATTTTTGGCTATTGCGCAGGCCTGTATTATCAGTGCTGTTTTTTTTAATCCAGTTTCTTCCAGAATATTGCTTAATTCTTAATTCACCCTTTAATTGATCCAATCCTTTGACAGAGGCATGCTTGAAGTAGTTGTGTTCACTTTTTGAAACATTTGATTCCTGTTAGTTCCACGAGACCCTTTTCCTGTTATTTGTCTACATATAATTTATATGGCTAGATGCATGGAGCTGGTGCACATTTCTGTCACAATCAGAGATGCATGATCCACATTCGTAAATCGCAAATCGTAAAAATTTCTGCGAAACACGATTCACGATTTGCGAATCGCAAATCGTAAGTCGTATAAAATTTCTGCGAAATACGATCCACGATTCGTGAATCGCAAATCGCAAATCGTATAAGTGTTACAAAATATATGTACGATCCACGATTCATGAATCGCAAATCGTATAAAAAACACGAATCATGGTTTTAAGATCGCAGAAAAAAATGATTCAAGAATTAATTAATCAATTAACTGAGTTGTTAGACCGATCAACTTAGCTTTTATGCTATTTTGAATTTACCTTGAAACATTTTGATTTATCTTGCGAACGTTTGTCGGTTTCAGTGTCTGATTTGACAACTGTTCATTAAACTCATTACGAAGTTTTAAAATGGCAAAAACTATTAACGATGTTTATGTTTAGATAACCCTGGTTTAAAAAATCTCCCGTTACAACACTGTTCGGTTAAACAAAAAGGATTTGGTTTAATCGACTTGTTTCTTTGATACTGTCTAAAAGTGATAAACCGACTTTCACCTAGCTTTAGATGACCTTTGGCGTTGTATGCTAGTTCAAGCGATCAGTTCCATTCAAGTTCGTATACTGACAGCAGACTTCGAGCAAACTGGCCTTATAGATGAAAATTTTGCTGCGATCTTCAATGAACACTTTCTTATTTCAGGTCAGAAAAAATAAAACGTTTGTACACGTCATACTCGCAAATATATTTTATTTTTACTATTTAATTCTTCATACACAGTATTTTCGCAGTTAAAAAGCCGGTTCGGCCTTCGCTGCATTCGACCCGCATGAGAATTAATTAGATTCATTGAAGTTAATTTGTTGTTTACGCCGAAGTCTTAGGGACCTTGTTCTGTCCTTTTTCATTCTTGAAACCTTTATAACTAAACTTGTGTAACATTGAGTTTGAATAGCGGAATTAACTGATGTGCTGGAGCAACTCTAACCAAATTGTAATCAAAAGTGTGAAAACCCGCAAGAGCACCGAACGGGACATTTCAACAAAATATTATTGATATCGATTGGGAAGGCTAATTAGGTATTAATTATTAACTTAAGTTAATATTTAACCTATCTTG